>JAODAL010025613.1:0-58309 GCA_025379985.1 Phyllomedusa bahiana | reverse complement strand
CTTTTGGGGTTTCCACGTCAACATTACATGGTGGCAAAACCCTTTAAAGGGGGGAAAATTGATGAACGAATAAATAATTAACAGGGAAAAATTTATTGAACGGGGGAAATTGATGAACGGAATAAATAATTAACGGGGGGAAATTATTGAAGGGGGGGGAAAATTATGAAAAGGAATAAAATATATAACAGGGGGAAATTATTGAACAGGGGAAATTGATGAACAGGATAAATATATTAACAGGGGAATTATTGAACAGGGGGGAAATTGTGAACAGGAATAAATTATTAACAGGAGGAACTTATTGAACAGGGGGAAATTGATGAACAGGAATAAATATATTAACAGGGGAAATTATTGAACAGGGGGTAATTGATGAACAGGTAACAGGGGAGGGCCTCCCTTTTTCCACCGTTAACAGGGGAGGGCCTCCCCTTTTTCCACCGTTAACGGGGAGGGCCTCCCCATTTTCCACCGTTAACAGGGGAGGGCCTCCTCTTTTTTCCACCGTAACAGGGGAGGGCCTCCCCTTTTTCATAAAGCCAGTTTTGCAAGCATTTGCTTTTGCTTTTTTTTTGTTCTTGTCCCATTCCAGTTTTGTACTGAATTACATCAACAATGGCACAGAATGCAAAATAAGCACCTAAAACATTCCCTGTAGTTATGGTCTCCTTCAGTTCAAGTTCCATATGCTGCATTTGAACAAACTGGTGTAATGCAGAAACTGGATTCAAACCACCACGTTTATACTTCATGAGTGTTTGATTGTCACTGCTGTCCTCCTCAACGGTCTTGGTATGCAGAGGCTTACCGCTCGCCAAAAAACCTCCCATGCCACTCTCCACATCAATAACTGCAAGAAGCAGTGGGTTCTGCTCCACCTCTACGTTGCCAAGTAGCTGCTGACTGTCCTCAAATTGTTCGTCCTCGCTGTATAGTGGTGCTGAGCCCAGACCACATAGTAGATATCTGGCTGAGGGAACCGGTTGGGACAGTGGCAGGTTGAGGACAGGTGAGGGCCGCTGACCCGCTCCCGGGCCCTGCCAACTAAGGTTGTGTCTGACGTTCCCACGACTCTTGGCTGGGGTTGTCAGATGTCATCTGGGCGTTGAAAAACAACGGTTTCTTATTACTGAGTACACCCACTGCAGAAAAAATACTTAATGTTAACCCTTGGATGTAAAATTGTCGCAAAAGAAATGTGCTGCCAAAAGATTACACAGCTTTGTAGCGTGTTAAAACGGAAACTGTATTTTACAGACACAAACAACAGAAAACAAACTCAGTAATTAACCTTCGAGATTGAATTATGCTCAACAGCCAAAATTTTCTTCTTTGGCGTTGAAAAACACTGTTTCCTTTAGTGACCACAACAGCAGAACAACGCTTAATTAACCCCTGGATCTAAATTGCGCAAAAGAAATGAGCAACCAAAAATTAAGTGGTATTTGGATTGTAAAAACGCTGTTTCTTTAACTGAATACAACAGCACAGGCTTAGATAACCCTTGGATATTCAATGTGCTCAGAGCAGATAGCATTAAAATGTATATGCAGCTGAATTGGACGCACACTGGACTTCAATTTCAATACCCCACAAAATCAAAATTAGAACGTAAGAGAAGCAGTCTATGAGACAAGCTGTGACACCCCCCCAAAAATCGCTGTTTAAAAGTTAGTTCTTTAGTATGAGATATCATGAGCAGCAGCAGCTTCCCTACACAGCACAGTGAAAGCAGTGTGAACTGCCAGCGTCGTGCCGGACTTATATAGTGCAGTGACGTCACAGAATCCCGCCGGTCTTGATTTGGCTTCATCTCGCAATGTCATGTAGGTTATGCCCTTTTCCTCCAGAGTTCTTTGCCCCAGTAACGCCATGTGCTCGCAGCCTTTTTCCCAAATTTGAAACGCTTCGTTCCCCGCAAATCACCCCAAACTTCGACTTTGTTCAAAACGAATTTTTCCTGAAATTTTAAACCTCCACTTCTTAAATCAATTCGCCCCTTATTACAATGTTTATAGATGAATTATATCACTGCAGCAAGCGGGGGGGTTGAAGGGGGGTTTTTCTTTGCCACTTTTCAGACCCCAGATTTTGGGAAGTTTCCAGGGGCCCAAAATCTACACAAAGCACGAATGGTGCAAGATCAGATGCTGTTCTTGCACCCTCCACAGTAGCAGTCTACTGTAATATACAACCGGGCTCCTGCTGCAGTGTCTGGGAATGGAGCTAGCATCAATCCTGGCCATTCAACCCCCTTATGCCAAGCAAAATTTTTTGCGGGATTTGGGGTTTTAAAAGAAGAAAGTGGCTCCTTCTGTCACCAATGGGCACCAGTGCAACAAGGTGACCATGTAAACCAGAGGCCAAATTATAGCCTCTGGGTCTACCATATATGGAGCCTAACAAAGCCCACAAAAGGGTGCCCGCACGGTACAGTACAAAAGCATAGCAATTTGAAAATTTTATATGTATTTATTAAAAAATGATCATGTGAATGCATAGCCAAGTCCCATATAGGGACAATAAAATATAAAATTTAAAAAATTTAAATAGAAATAAATAAAAAAAGTTGAAACAAAAAAAATATAAAAAATAAACACAAAACCCAGGATTTCTCAATAAAAAAAGCACTTTATTTTGTTAAAAAAAAAGTTACATGTTTTTTCATCTGAAAGGTGAACGTTGCACAAAAGGAATAAAAAAAAATGCTAGAATTGCCAAAATTTTTATTTCCATCCAGACTCACGAAAACAGAATCCACAGCAGATGAAAAACTTTAAAGGGGGTTTTCTTACACAAAATCAATCTGTAATGATGGGGGCAGTAAAAATAAGCAATTTTGCAAATTTGGTTTTTTATTTCCAATATTTAGTATAGAACTGTTAGGGAAACTGTGAGTGTCTAGAGCAAAAAACTGAACCCGGTTTCAAAGCCATGCCCCCCTTTCTGTGATTTGGGTGCCTGGCATTTTGTCCCCCGTGTTCGGACAAAAAACCCCCAAAACATGACAGCCCCCCATGCCCGTGATTGGCTGCCCGAAATCCATTGCTGACCTGGTAAAAAAAGAAATGCCATCTTCCTCATTCACTTCTACAGGAGTTACGAGTATAGCCAAGTGTTTGTATTTGGCTTTACTCGGAACTCACATAGAAGTCTTGGTAACCTGGGTTTGCACCACATAATCATCTAAACAAGCGGAATTTTTGAAACTTGGGGGCGTTTTTGAGAGCCAAAACTAATGGGTTTTTCCCCTTCTGTAGATATCCTTCTTTTCGCTGCGCAGAGGCACACGTGACCTTGTTTCTAGCGGTGGTGGGTTAGCCGCTGGAGGAAACCACCAGTCCTTGTTGATAGTTGGTGAACTTGAGGAGGACGGGATACTTTCTCTGGTGACAGGAGATCTGGCTATGAAGGCACATGTCCTCAATAAATTTGAGTGCACCATCCTAGTAAAATAGAATAAAGAAAAATGGGAATCTAGCAAGAGAACAAAGAGTGACTTTTAATCACTATATTTTTCTATTTTGCCATAGGGGAAACTTAAACTCATAGGGGCCATTCAAACGGCTTATTTTGGGCACGGATTGCAGCCGCATTGCAAAAGCCGTACTCCTGCAACGGGGAATCCACCCCCCATTTAAAGGTAAAAGAAATTGACATGTTCATTATCCCCGGAATACACGCCGGGGATAATGAAAGTCTATTGGGGCCCGGCCGGGCAGCGCCCCCCCCCCCTTATTCAAAACCGTAATTGCGGGCGAAAAAAACCTGTGAAACCGGCCCTACAGTTCTCAATCTATAAAAGCACTAAAAAATAACTTTTATTAGTATAACACTTTAACCCCTCGATACCCCACTATTTAAAAACCCTGATTTCTAACTTACGTTTGTCCCTTTCTAATGGCGAGGGAATAACTCCTTTTCTATTATCAAGTCTGGTGGAACACCACCTATTAGTTCGATGGAAGTCCGTCACAGTTAGAGCAGAAATGTCCATTGATACAGTGCACGGGCGGCATGGTAAGATAGGGGCGGAAACCCACTTTTGGGGATGAATTTGCTTAGGAATGTTGTTTATAAGAACCACCAGCAGTAAATAGATCATATCATGCAGAAAAAAAAGGGGGAATGGGTTTTGTTGAATCTCAAAAGGCCCCAATGGTACACCTGAAAAATGGTGTGTACCTAAAATCTTTTAAAGGGAAAGAGGAAGACCACATGGGACGGACCTCTATCCCTATGAAGCCAGTTAGGGTGAAAAAGTTTGGGGGGGTTCAGGATGACATTTTAAATTTTTATTTTCCTACCTCTTTCTACTGTTGTTACCCATTGCAGAGGGTCTCACAAAAAAACCCAAATGTTTCATGCCTTAGATTAGGGGATACGCCCAAGTAAAAATGTTTTGGGTTCCTTTTTGGGGAAATTACAAATCACTGTAATATAGGTTTCCCCGCTAAAAATTGTTTCAACCAACTTGAAAATAAAAAGGGGTTATTCCTTCACAATTAGAAAGTGATAAATGGAAAGGGTTTGAAATCAGGTTTTTAAAAGTGTGTATCGGGGTTAAGGGGTTTTACTAAAAAATTAATTTTAGTGTTTTAAGATGAAACTGAAGCGTTTTAATTTGCCTAGGAAAAAAGAAAATACAAAAACCCTCGTAGCCCCGGCCTTCTTCCAGGGACTTTTCTTCAAATACCGTAATTAGGGTTAGGTGCAATCATTCTTAAAAATTTTATTCCCAAGCCAACATAGTTTTCCCATTCTCTGGGCAGCCTTTTCCTCACCATCACCTGTTTTCTCAGTGTGCGATTAACCACCAAATCGCAGGGACCCACACGTTGAACCAGCAGGTCGTAGATCTCTTGGACCTTTCTACTGTTATCCCCCATCCAAGTTTTGGGAGTCCAATCCTACCCGCCCCTTACTTGGGACGGATCCAATAGGGCAGTACAGGCATACCCTATCAGGGGGCCCCAATCAAAAAAGGGGCCCACTATTGTTAAAAAATAGGAACTAGTAATGGGTGGGGGCCACCTTTGATTAGGCTGTGTGGGTCCCTGAAAGGGTTTAATAGTGGCTTTTTTGGCAGCCCTGCTCGGACCATCCAAAAGGGCGGAACTACATTTTTCTGGGGTATATCATTTTATTGTAGGCCCAAAACCAAACTCGGGTCACATTTTCTGGCCCATTTTTTTTTTAATTTTTTCTTTTCTAGGCCCCGGGAAAAACATTAGTAGCAGGGGTCTTTTCATAGCTCCAAACCCTTTTCCCTTTGGAGTGAAAGGGAAAGGGGTTTCTGAGTCTTTCTGATCTGTAAGGTTCCAAAAATCACCTTCCCTTAAAAAAAGGGTTTCCCTGTTTTCGGAATGTAGTTAAATTGATTTGTTTGGGGGCCCACTTTTAAAAAAAATTTTAATTTTTCCTTTTTTTTTTTTGGTGATTGTTTTTTTAATAAGGAAATTACCCCTGTCATACGTGGGTTTAACTTTTTTAAAAAAGGGAAAAATTTTGTCAGCTGATTTTTTTTTGGGACAGGAATTCCCCTGGGGTGAGGGAACAGAAAATTCTATGTGGCATACAGAAAAAATTTAGTGGCGGGAAAAAAAGTTTTTTTTTCCCTCTGAAGAAACAGGGCCACAGTTCCCAATAAGGCATAAAAAATTCCCTGTGTAAAATGCTAGCCCAAATTTGGGGAAAAAAACGAAAACAACAAAGGGCTCCCCCCCGGATGTTTTTAGACCCAAAGCAACCCCCCTGGGTACTATAAACTGCCAGGTTTTTGTAAAATTTCCAAGGACAGTTTCCCCCCCTGTAGAGTACCCCTCCTCCCCCCCCGGACAGCCGGGTTTTTTCTCTCCGCTTCATTTTTCTTTCCATTTGGCGAAAGGACATTACGCTCCTCCGGCATGGGATATTGACTGATCGGATTTCCAAGCCCCCCCTCCCTTTTTGAACAATGGTCTTCCTCCCTGCCAATTTCCCTCCTGTTTCCTTCCCCTAATGTCCCCCCCTTTGAAACTTAGCTTTTTTACATTCAAAACTGTTTGTAGACCCTGTAAAAACCTCTGAAAACCGGGCTGTAAGCCCCTCTAGCTTCATTTCCCCGACCTTTGGTTCACAAAAAGCTGGGGAGGCTTGTCCCCCTTCCCCCACCCCTTTTATCTGTTACACCAAAAAGGGCCTCACAACGGGTTTAGGGAGTCCTAAAACGATATTGTTTTTTAAAGGGTTAATTTGCGAGGGGGGTCATTTAAAAACGGGGTTTGTTTTCCCAAAGCCCCCAATTTGGGCATTTTTCCCCCAAAAGGGTACAACGGGGTTTTGCCCGGTCCCCAAAAACTTTAACTGTGCCCCACCCAAAGATACAGAAAATTTTAATTCCTCGGGTTATGGCCCAAAAACTAATGAAAAGCAGTTTGAATTTAAAAAGGAAAACTGTAGTTATCGGACCTTCCCCCACCATCCCCCCAAGGGGGGAAATCTGACGGGAAATAGCAATAACTCTCTCCGGGGCCATTCTAACGGGGTTAACAAGGGCCACCCCACCCCTTTAAAGAACTCCCTTTGGCCCCTGTACCCAAAGGCTCAACAAAAAGTCGCGAAAACTAAAATTGGGGCACAAATTTAAAAACTCTTAAAAATCAAAGAAGGCCCGTTTAACTTTCTTATTACAGGGAAAAGAACTCTTTGATTACTTTTTTTCGGGGTTTTGCCCCCTTTTAAGAGGATCAAAAAAAGGGGGCAAAAAATTTTTTGGAAAAAGGGTCCCAAATGAAACATCTATATTACCCCCCCAAACCCCGGGGAAGGGGCCCCTCCATTTCTTTTTGGGGCCGTTTTTTAAAGGGTTTGGGACCACTGCTTGAAACCCCGCCCAAATTTTTGGCATTGAGGGGTTTTGAACCCCCCAAACTTTGCAGACTACTTTGGGAAATTTTACTCTTAGTTTCCCTTAACAAATAATTTTTGGGAGAGCTTAAATTTAAAAACCATGGTGACTCCAGCTGTTTTTAACACTTCATAAAGCTGCTTTAGGGGTGTTCTGGGAACCGGGGCGAGAAAATAATTATATCATCCAGGTAAATGACAGGCCCGGAAAATTCCCAAATTTCCCCCCGGAGCCCCAAACCCAGCCCTCTAAAAAATTGGGTTGGTGCATTAAAAAGGGGAAACCAAAAAAAGCGGTAGAAAAATTTAAAAAGCCCCATGGGGTAAACGAAGGCGGGTTTTCTCCTTTCCCTTCAACCCCCCAAGAAATTAAAGGGCCTATTAACCAAAGCAGCCCCCAAAGGGGAGCCCGGGCCCCTTTCTATTTTTACTAACCCCCTGAAAGAGACCCAGAACTTTACTGGGGTTTAAATAACCTTTTTGCTTTTTCCCATTTGTTTTAAAAGAAGTGTTTAACCGTTAAATATAGATCTGGGGGAAATCTGTCGATAGCGCTATTGAATTTGATGGGCGTCCCCAGTCGGGATCTCATGCTCTAAAGTCTGAGTAAGGTCAAAATCCACTTCGTGATGGGAGAAATCCCCCATATAAGCCACAAGTAAAAATAACAATTTGGCCGTTTCCTCCATAGTCAACTTAACTCCTTCTGTGCACACTTTGCTCATGACACTCTTAACCAAGGGGAGGGTGCTCTCTGTCCTCACTTGCTTCACCTACTCCTGCTTCTGTCTCAGCCACCGCCAGCTCCCAATCAGACTGCAATAAGGTCTGTATTTCCTCTACGGAGTATAGTTCTGCCATATGTTCTCGAGGAGGCATATTCACTATGTGGTAATTCATGTTCATAACCCGAACCAGAACTCGGCCACCCGATACGTCACACAGGGTGCACCCCACTGCTACACCTTTCATCTGGAGGATAGGTTCTACCACTACTGTAGTACAAAGTAGCTTTCTATCTGTACCTATGATCAGTGAGATCAGCAACTCGTGTCTCGCCTATCACTTAATGGTTGGAAATGGGGTATTTTAATGCTGCTGAGCAACCACTTCAAGCTCGGCTTTTATCTTGCACTGTCAAAAAGCTTGCTGCAGAGCCTGGTGGGGTGGACGATCATCAGAGTGCCTCTAGTACTTTAGGCACAACTTATGATTAGTGTTGATCGAACTGTTCTAGAAAAGTTAAGTTCTAGTAGAACTTCTCGAATTTGTAGAACTCGAACCGAACATTTTATCGTTCGTTAGAGTACAGTTCTAGTTGTAGTTCTACACGCCATTTTCAGTTTCGGTTTCAGCGGATTTCTGCACTTTTGGCAGCCATCCAATCACATTTCTGCACTCTTGCCAGCCATCCAATCAGTGCAGAGCATAGAGAAGTGTCAAAAACATCATTGTTGAGGTGTAGGGCTCTCATTGGCTGCTAAAATAACATGACCATGTTATATATATTTCACTGTATTGCCTTGTGAACTCCATTTTTAGTGCACTCTCTGTACTGTACAGACTGCTCTTAGTTAGATAGCATTTTCCCCTCCATATACATCAATAGTTAGGGAGTTAGGTATTGCTGGCTGCATCTTTCCCACACCCAGAAGCTGTTATTTGGTGACATTTGCAGGCTCACATAACGCCTAACTCTCATATACATGGATACATATTATACAGAGTGCTTGCATTTGCTAAATCATAATCAGTGCCCAAAAGTTCTGTTTTTGAAGTTTTGGGGGTTCAGTAATTGTATAGCAAACCGTTTCCAAATCTCCAAATCTCCAAATGTGTCAAAGGGGCTTTTGGACCCCTTCAGGATGCATGGCCCCATAGTAGCTGCTTCCACTATACCTCCAAACTATCCCCGCTTGCAACTTCCCATTTTTTTTCATTGCCATTGAAAGGAATTAAATTTTTACCCTCTCAATTTTTCTCAGCCACTCTTTAGACAAATTTTCTTCACTAAGTTTTTTCCCAGTTCCTTTCTTTTATGGATGGTATTTCCCAGCTCTCCTCACCTTTGGGTAAAAAAATTTAAACCAAACATCTTCCCCGATAGATTTAAAAGGGGGTTAAATTTTAAGTTCGAGATCGAATAGAACTTAACCGAACTAAAAAAAATTTTGGTTCAATCAAACAAAATTTTTTTACTTTTTTGCTAAAACCTACTTATGATCCCCCTTTCCGTCAAGGGTTTTGTAGCACTTTTGATACCTAAAAACACGGTACTTGTAAGTGCACAGTTTTCGTACCCCCACCATCCCTTTTTTTCACAAACGTCCCCCAACCCCTTTGGAAGGTTTTGGTATTTTTATAAACTCCCCCTGTGCGTTTATTTTAAACAAAGTAGTGGAAAAGTGTCTTTCAAATCCCACCCTAGCAAGGGTGGTAACTTGTAAGCCTGCACTTAATAAACAGTTCCACCCCATTAAACTTAGCTTGGACCACTGTATCTCCCCAACTAAGTCCTTAGTCTCTAGGAGAGGGCATAATTGGTTTTTACTCCTGCAGTTCGCCACACAACTGTAGGTGGATCTAGTTTAAATTCCCCATTTTAGAGTGACTAAACCCCGTTTGGGAATTCTTGACATTTTCCCCCTTCATTACCCTTCCCAACCCTCCGTTGCTATCTTTCCCCCTGAGTTTTCCCGGCTTGGGTGAATTACTCCTGCACCCCCCGTTATGGGACGTCACCTACCAAACTCTAGTCGACAATTCCCCCCGAACCCCTTAGCACTTCCTCAAGGGAATTAATTCTTAACTTGAACATGCTCTCTCGGACCGGCGCCACCCCCAACGGGACATGCAGTAAAAGAACACTTCCCCCTCCCCCTTCCCAAGTGTTGTCTCCTTTCCTTTTGGGGCGAAAGGGCAAAGGGGGATCCAGTTTAAAACGCTCTCTTAAAAATGCTTTGCAGTGATTGCTTTTTGAAGCCCAGCAGAAATGATCCCCCCAAGTAAATCCATATTGACGAAGATGTTGGGGTTTTTTTTCTTTTTTTCCCAAAACGTTGTAAGTTGCCGCAGGCTGTTTTCAACTGAGGGGAGTGTCTCCTTCCTTCGATAAAAGGGTGAAAAACTTTTCCTTAAAAACTAAATCAGAAGACACACCCCCCACACCTTGAGAAGACCCAGATCTGCTCAAAGTCACTCTTTGGGGCCCCAGGGTGCATCAAAAATTTTTTCTTCGGCCTTTGCGAGACAGGGGAAATCCTTTTTTCCCTTTCCCTTCCTTCGTGACTTCACAGGTAACTCTCTTTCTTGCTCTCTGGGCTGGAGCACTATACAACCCCTTCTCTTGCTTAAGAGTATAGGCCACACAAGTTATGGGGACATGCCACACCAACTTCCCTTCTGAATCTTCTCTCCTCTCTGTCTGACCTCAAGCATCTCCCTTTTTCCTTCCTAAAGAAAAACGGATCCACTGATAGTCCAATATCTATCATGCACTGAATTTTAAAAGGGGTTTTATTGTTTTAACAAAATTTGTTTCTCATATTTACAACATTTTTTTTTTCGGGGGCCTATTATAGGCCTGATCATATTATTGAACTACTTTGGTGGATCCAAGCTTTCTTTGTATGAAACAACTCGCTCCACGTGGGATGCGGAGTGAGGATCATGAGGATTTAGCACGTTTAAAAATACATTTAATTCACGATAAGCGGTGGGGATTGTTGGCCAGATGCACAACCCCCAAAAGTGAGAAACTTTACTCTTATTTACTACTTATTTACAACATATTGAACTAGGCAGCCCTTGTTTCCCTCCTTCCCTTTTCCCTTCCTGTCACTGCCTTTTCAACTGCCTCTGCCTCTCCAACCACCTCTGCCTCTAAAACTGCCTTCTCTCTGGTAAATTTCTTTGCCAGTCACAGCTCTTGACCTTCTGTGTTCTGGCGCCATCTACTGGACAAGAGTACACACCTCAGCCGCTTGTTACAGTCAGATCAGCATTGTCATAACAGGGAGGCCTGGAAAACTTCTTATTAGGCATCAACATGCAATGTTTATAAACAAAACAGAAGGATCAACACTCTTAAATCCCTATTCCTGAAAGGCCCTTGACAACAGACCAATCCTACCATTACTATTAAGTCCACTACACCCTAGGACCAAACCAATCAGGACACATCACAACTCTTAAAGCAACCAACCTGCCACTACACACTGGCCACCGGTAGCTTCCGAAACTTATAGACTCATAGAATTGACTCCTTATGCCGACAGCATGCTTAATGCATGGGTTTCAGTAAATGTCTGCACAGAGCTCTGAAGGATGTTTCTTCTGGTGACTTAGACTATATCAGCCTCTCTACTGTAAAGAAGCAATAGTTCTCCAGGTCTACTCAACATGTGCTGTCCAATAACACTTTGCCTTGCTTGCCGGTACTACAATGACAGCTCTTGTCTGTAGGTCTTCTTACAGCATGCCCAGTGACTCACTATGGAGCATCTCCATGAGTCGCTCATTACTCACTCTGGTCTTCAGCCGATCCCCTTTCTTCTGATGAACAAGTCATTGTGATCTCCCAAACTGCTCCTGTATTCACCATAAAGATTTACAAGCCCAGGCCTGACACCGTACATTGTCTATCCACATTCATCCTTTTAGAGCCCAGGCTCTCCCTTTTATCTGCTCCTCTCTATAATTCCTATTAATGGTGGTACTCAGGACTCCAGTGTCATAATTCACATTTCCAGCCAGTATCAGGCCCTCTGTGGGCTTAGGCTCATGCTGGCACCTCCTCATGTTAGCTGACAACTCAGAAACTGGCCATGGTGTCAGCTAATTTGACAGTGCAAGTACTGCAGCCCACCAATCCCAATAACCCAGAACGCAAAGGTGTTTTATGGGGCTTTCTGGGGCTTACTTTTTAACAGTGGCATTCTGTGTTAGACATTATTTAAGGAATATGCTGTGGTGGACATAACTTCTGAGGGCATTCTCATTTATGGGGGCATTTTTATTATTCTTTATTTCAAAGCGGCATTAATTCCAGGGCGCTGTCCATTTGAGAGGGGTTAAATACATAAGGTATGCCAAATAAGTACAATGGTGACGATAAATGACTAACATTTGGAATGGAGGGAAAGAGGACCCTGCCTCTGAAGGTTTACCATCTACAAGGAACGAGGAAAGAGGCAGCGAGTGAGACATGTGTGTCGGGTGGGGGGGGGGGGAGAGAACAGGCAGTGGGGCTATTGTAGGTTATAGACTATCCAGAAGAGATGTGTTTTTAGGTTGCTTTTGAGGTTAGTGAAAGTGGAGGAGAATCTGATTCATTAGGATAATGAGTTCCAAAATATGGGGGATTCACAGGAAAAATATTGGAGGCAGTTGTGTGAGGAGCTGACATGGGAAAAATAGAGAAGATCCTGTGAGGAGCGGAGATATTAGGATATTAAGGCAGAGTTTTATGGGTTGGACAGGTTATGGAGAGCCTGTGAGATCTTAGTTAGCAATTTGTATTGAATTCGCTGGACAATGGGTAGTCAGTGGAGGGATTGGCAGAGGGGAGAGGCAGAGGAGTAGTGAGTGAGGAGAGAGGTGGATCAGATGGGCAGAGGAAGGGGAGCAAGAGTCTTAGATGGGAGCCCCCCAAAAAAGAATATTGCAGTAATCTACCCGGGATATGACAAGGACATGGACTAACATTTTTGTAGTATCGAAATTAAGGAATGAGCGAATTTGAGAGATATTTTTCATGTAGAGGTGACAGGCATAGGTGAGAGCTTGGATGTGTGGTTTGACAGACAGAGAGTAGTCAAAGGTTATCCCAAGGTAACAGGCTTGAAGGACCAGTGAGAGGGTAGAGCTGTTGACTGTGATAGAGAGATCAGGTATGGTGTAAGATGATACAATCAGTTTTCTCCACATTTAGTTTTAGGAGACAGTAGGAGAAGAAGGAGGATATGGACGATAAACAGTCTGGGATCCAGGAGAACAGAGAGGTAACATCTGGGCTGGAGATGCAAAGTTCAGTGTTGTCAGCATACATGTGGTACTGAAGGCCATTGATGCTATGAACTAACCCAGGTCAAGAGAGTGGAAAGAGAAGAGTAGGCGACCCAAGACTGATCCCTGGGGGTCACCAACAGAGAGAGGATAAGAGAAGGAGGAGGTGCAAGAGTGAAACGCTGAACGTCTGATCAGTGAGGTATGAGGAGATTCACTAAAGGGACAAGTCCGTGATGACGAGAGAGGAGAGCGTTTGTAGCAGGAGGGAGAGGTCAATAGTGTCAAAGGCAGAGGACAAGCCTCAGAAGAAAAGAATAGAGTAGTGGCATGACGCTTTAGTGGTTGCCAGGTCATTGGTGACTTTGGTTAGAGTGGAAACAGAAACAAGATTGCAGCAGGTCACGAAGCGAGTTGAAGGAGAGTTGGGAGGACAGTTCAAGATAGATGTCCTGTTCGAGGAGTTTAGAGGCAAATGGAACCAGTGATGATGTGGGAAATAGTTGGAAAGAGAGGAGGGGTCGACAGATAGATTATTAATGATGAGTGTGAAAGGAGGAAGGGATGATGAGAGGTTAATGATAGGTTGGAAAGATAGGTGAGGGCTGGGACTTACATTACTTATGGGGTATTCTGGGACTAACATTGTTTATGTGATATTCTGTGGTGGACATTATTTATTAAACATTCTGTGGTTGAAATTTTTTATGGGGCATTTTGGGGCTGACTGTTTTTGAGGAAATCTGGGACTGACATTATTTATGAGGCACTCTGGGGCTGACACTATTGGGTATTCTGTGGTGGACATTATTTATGGGGCACTTTGAGGCTGAGATTAGTTATGGAGCATTCTGTGGTTGACAATATTATTGGGCAGTCTGTGGTTGACAATACTTATGGAGTATACTGTGGCTGACATCATTTGTGGGGCATTCTGTGGTTGACATTATGAGATAATTTTGAAAGACAATGTTTATAGAGACCCTCTGTTGCTGGCACTATTAATAAGGGCATTCTGGCACTGCTTATGGGGACACTTTCTAGTTCATTCTGAGTATAAGGGCTCTTTGTCACTCATTATAGGGACAGGGAGAGTATTTAAGCACAAGGCTTATATACTCTTTTACTCACCACTACTAGAATATCTCTGTTAATGTGATAATCAGTTGGAAATGCCCAGTTGGCTCCAAAAAAATGGTTTGAATTATAAGTTTTGGCCAACACTTTCTACTGTATGTCTACTTAATTTAAGGTGGTTCTATAAAATTTGAGACATTTTTTCCAAAAACAATGTGACTCCGGTGCAGTGTCTGGTATTACAGCTCATTCAATGATTGGGGCTTAGTTGCATTAATAGACACAGCTTATGGGCAAAAGCACAACCTCTTTAAGAATAAAGTTCTCCTACCAAGTGCACAGGGGAAAGAAATAGCCATGATAAGGCTGTTACCAGTATCATGAGGTGACTTTATTAATGTAGTCAAAATCAATGCAAAAATCTATAATTCCAAACATCGACTTTCAGGTCACATGAAGATAAGGTCACTGGAAGATAGAGGGTTAGACTATAAGCCCTGATGGAGATAGTTAGATGCTGAGTAATAGATTTAAAAATAAATGGAATAAGAGAAGCAAATAATGTCATTATACAGGGATTCCAGTTGAAGCAGATGTTATTTTTTGTGAGGGAAAAAGACAATCTTTTTGTATCAACTACATCAGTTTTCAGGACATGTGCTTGCTAGTGTTTAATAGAAACAACATGTAGGGTGGCATGTATGAATGGGACTGTGCTAGTTTTCTGCCGTGCTTTTAGCCACAAAATCTGTTACAACCCTGTTCTATAGATGTATGAATACGCCAATTATCTGCCAAAAATATGCTATTCAAGGCATACCACAGGCCAGATTTATGAACCGATATATGACACTTTCATACATTAGGGTGCCTTCTACGCTACATAAAAGCCAGATAAAACTGGCAAATTCATACATGTTGCCATTAGTGTTTGATTCCAGTGAGTTAAAATTCATCCTGGTGATGTGATGGACAACAGTGTCGGACTGGCCCACCGGAGGGCCAAAGGATCCTCCAGTGGGCCTCAGGTCCGACACAGAAGGCCCACTGGCAGTACAGGGCCCAGGGGAACCTATAAAACAAGGGGGCCTGATGTTGCAAGCGGGCCTTTGTGTTTCACAAGATAGACAGTGCGGCCTGTGCTTGAATTGGGGTCCACACAGCGCCGCCGGTGAACAATTTGTTTATCACTAGGGCCCACGCAACAGGGCGGAGGGAGGGGGTGTTGATGCTACCGAGAGGGGACCCAAGCGTCTGGTCATGGCTGTGCTTAATTACATTCACATACAGTTTTACACTTACTCCTCCTGCGCAGGGGAAGGACTTCGGACCACACAATATGATTCTGAGGGATAGAAGCCATAGCCGTTGCACACTCTCCAGGGGGTTAGTCCTCTGTTGCTTCCCCACTCCTCTAGGAGACTGTGCCTTGAGGAGTGGCTTGATCCCCCTTCTCCACCCCTGATAAGTTTGTACAGAGTTGGGAAAATGTAAAGAGGTGCTGGAAAAGTGAGGATTCTAAGATATTTGCATCCAAACCTTCAGGGACAAGTGGTGGCCGGGAGAAGTCATCGTGGCGGTTTGGACCGGATTTAGAAGAAAAGGAAACGTGAACAACTCATCAGAGAAACATCACCTTTGATACACTAAATGTACCTGAACTGTAACCACTGATCTGTGTGCAAAGTGTAATGGTGTGGTGGTATTATTCGGTCACTATGTGGTGGTGATATGTGGTCATGGTATTGAGGTATTAATCAGTCACTATGTGATGATGACATGTAATCATGGCGTGTAAGTATTATTTAGTTACTATGTGATGGTGATATGTGGTCATGGTGTGGTGGCATTATTCAGTTACTGTGGTCAAGGTGTGGCGGTATTTGGTCTTAGTGGAATTATTGGCAACATTGGCCTTGGGATTAATGTTCTGTAAAGTTATTTGGTAACTGTACGACCATTATTTAGTAGTTTTATACTCAGTACTTTGTGTTATAGCTTTTCATATATTTTTATTTACATAAAATGTATCATTTAGGGGCCGGGAGGGAAATATAACTTTAGACCAATTAATTATCCAGTATGCTCAACACCGTAGAACATAAAAAAAAATTACAAAGACCAATAAGTCAATACACATCACCAAAAAATCGGAATATAAAGTGATCAAAAAGTCGCATGTATTCCAAAATTATACCAATAAAAACTTTCAGCTTGCAAAAAGTGAGCACTCACTCAGGTCCATAGGTGGAAGAACAAAAAAGTTGGTAGTTGCAGAAAATGGCAATGTAGCATCCATCCAGTTCAGAAATATAGAGATTTTTTTTTTGTTAAAAGAACTAAAACACAATAAAAACTCATACATAATGTATTTGGTAGCACTGGAATTGTACCAATCTGCAAAATACAGATAAAACATTATTTATAACAAACAGGGAATGCTATAAAAACTCCTTTAAAAATAGCACAAGCAAGTTTTTCTCTCATTTCACCCACTTAGAATTTTTTTCCTTGTTAATTATATGGTATAGTCAATGGCACTATTACAAAGTACATCTTGTCTCAAAAAAAAAAAAAATGCCACATACGACGATGGAGATATAAAAGTAAAACAGTTATGGTTCTTGGTAGGGAGAAAAAAACCCAAACATGACAAACATAAAAAAGGTTGTGGTGGAAAGGGGTAAATACACTCACCGGCCACTTTATTAGGTACACCATGCTAGTAACGGGTTGGACCCCCTTTTGCCTTCAGAACTGCCTCAATTCTTCGTGGCATAGATTCAACAAGGTGTTGCAACGATGCTCAATTGGTACCAAGGGGCCCAAAGAGTGCCAAGAAAATATTCCCCACACCATGACACCACCACCACCAGCCTGAACCGTTGATACAAGGCAGAATGGATCCTGGTTTCATTGTTGTTGACGGCCATAATTCTGACCCTATCATCCGAATGTCGCAGCAGAAATCGAGTACTTATCAGACCAGGCAACTGTTTTTCAATTTCATTACTGTCCAAATTCGTGATTGGTCTTGTGGAATTATTGGAAATGCCTTGGATTCCTGTTTCTTAGTTGATGGATGTCGACCTTATTTAGTAGTTTTCTCAGTTTTTGTGTCCATTGCCTCAAAGTTCGTTTTTACTGTGCGTTCATAGGGGGAGGAATATCTTTGCCTTTTATTCCTTTGCTTGTAACGGTGGACAAAAAAATTTCAAGTCACATGTTGCCATCTGTTGCTGATCAAGTCGAGTACCAATCATACCCATTTTTTCGCTTGTGACCTACTGGTCATAAAAGGATTGTGTTGCCAAAAGGCTGCCGCTCACTGAAATAGGATTTTTTTTTTGTTCAAGACCAATTTCTGTAAACCCTAAGATTTGGTAGCATGAAAATTGGGTCACCAATTTTCTGCAAATACCAGACAACCTTATTTGCACAACAGAATGCATAGAACCCGTTCAAAATAGCACAAATCTTCTCTTTCTTCCCCATCTGATTTTCGGTTGTTGAATTATGGTATATGTCTTGGACCATTACTACATGCTAAAAAAAATGCACTCATTGACGATGTAGATTTAAAAATTAACGTTTATGGTCTTGTGGGAACAAACATGACCATAAAAAGGTGTGGTGTAAAGTGGTAAATAATACAATTATAGGTACACTGTATACACAACTATTAGGCAAGTTGTATGTCTGAGAATTCATTTTATTATTGAACAACTACAGTGTAATCAGTCAATCCAAGATGTTAATAAACCGCAAACCTGAATATTTAAGAAAGTAAAAGTGAGGTTTTGGCTTTCTTAGGGAACATTTATTTGCAGAATTATTATACAACTAAATGAAACTACTTACTTGTTGATTTTCATCTGCTAAAGCGAGAAAAAAAAATAAAAATCTTGAAATTTAGAAATAAACATTTCTGACAGTTCAAAAAAACCACCCATAATAATAATAATAACAACAACTAGTGACTAATATAGCCACCTTCTTTTCATTAACCATGGAGTCAGTTACTTAATCTGTATTCAGTCAAATTTTTATGCAGCAGCCTCCCAGACACTGTAGAGAGAGGTGGACTGTCACGCTGCGGACACATGGACTTCCCGGCTCCTGGTGCCTCTCGTGCCGCGGTTGGGCTACTGACCACAGGCGCAGCTGCCCCCGGCGCTCGCTTCACTATGCGTCTACTTACCCGACCCCGTCCTGCTTCCTCCTCGAGCTGCACACTGTGGCTTCTCCTGCCTCTGCCCACACTATCCCAGCCGGACACTAGGGGTGCACGCGAGCAGCACTTCTAGATTTAAAGGGCCAGTACACTACAGCTATTCCCTTTTCCGCCTATGGCGTTTGGAAACGGGCGTTATAGGGATTCCTCTTCCTGCCGTCAGTGCCCACTTGTTGGTGTCCGTTCACTAGTGACGTCCTTTTAGCTCGCTAGCAAATTCCCTTGTCTCTCCGTTTGTGTTCCTGTCATCGTTCTTTGTGCTTACCTTTGTCTGCCATACACCGTTCCTGCCTAGTCTGCTCCCTGCTTTGGGTCCACGCTCCAGTTGGCTCGGTGTCTACACCTCCTGCTTCGGGTATCACTGCTGGGTCCTACGTCGGGGATAGCGACCTGCTGGATTCCCTGCGGCAAAGTCCGCCGGCTCCAGTGAAGACAAGGGGCCCCTTAGGCTCCACTCCCCGGCATAGGGTACGCCAACTTCTCGCGGTGACCAGAGGATCCACCTTCCACTCATTGAGTTCCTATGATATGGACTGCTTTCCCTCACTTTCAATCCCTTGTTTAAGAAGGGCCAACAAGTTCTCAATAGGCTTTAGAGGAGGTAGGAGGCAATGTCATTATCCCTTCATCTTTGAAGAGCACCTATCACCTCCAATCAAGCACACAAAATATAATAGTAGATGAAATTATAAGACTTTTTTCCAATACATGTCATTAGCAATGCAGAGGGCTCATGTCATTATTACAGGGGAATAGATTTTGCTTTTACTTTCTTAGCAGAGCTCTGTATGTAGCAGGGATTCTTTCTGTTGAGCTATACCACCTGAGCAGGGGGAGCTGAGGACATAGCTGCTACATACAGTACAACAGGCACAGCACACTGAGGACATAGTGTGACAGGGTTTACAGGCATCTACATTACACTGCTGCTAGTGTTATATCCATCACAGACATAGCAGCCCAGAGAAAATCAGTGTACACATGATGTTGATGTACAGGCTCCCCCCTTTACAGTGGACTCCTCCAGCTCAGAGGCAGGAGATTGATACAACTGTCATCCATCAAGCTGTCAGGTGCCGACTTGGCCTGACTTCGGAGCTGTCTTAAAGGGCCAGCGCTTTTTTTAAAAAACAGAATTACAGGTGAAATGCTTTGATTTCCCTTATGAAACAGATTTAAGGAAGTGTTTTTTATTTTAGTCTCCTGTTATTTCATGAGGTTTCCCTGGAGGTGATAGGTACTATTTAAGGCCTTTACTGGCTAGCTTTGCAGTGGAGTACTTCCATGCATACGATAGAGCAATGATCTGCATAAAAATCATGGTTAAACATATCATATAAATCATATAAACTTGGAGTAGATTTGGAAATTGATTTTGAGTTCATCTTTAATCCAAAAAGGTCCAGATAGCTCATATTTAATAATACCAGCCCATAGCAGTATCCCATACCTCCTAACCATCCCGATTTGGGCAGGACAGTCCAGATTTGAGAATGATGTCCCATCGTCCCCGGTTAGGAAAATTTCCGACTGTCAGTGGTGTGGCAACGCCCCAAGGCTCTGCTCTGCCAGCATGAGCCGTGTGTCCAATAGGAAGGTCACACTGCTCAGCCCCAGTACACTAATACTCCTGGTCCTGCCCCTTCATCACGCGAATCTCATAGCTGCAGAGTCAGTGGAGACAGTGATGCTCAGTATATACCTCCTGGGGGCATATATAACACTAGTTTTCAAGGTTTTTGTTTCCTTCATAATTCCTTGTGTACCAGATAGAGTTTATGATGCTGATCACAGAAATAACTTAAAATTTTTCCCATCAGGTTCGGTTTTTGAGAAACGGCTAACTCTGTGATAAAAATTAAAAAAATTTCAGTTCAGCTTTTCACATCTAGTCACCTATCATAGCAGTAGCTCATGATCTTGGGAGGTCAACATTTTCATATTTTACCACCAAAGCCGATGCAATTGATACTACGGACTCATTTAGCTAAAATACAGCAACCCGATCACGTCTTCGGGAATAGCAACAGTCATTCTAACTGATGTCACTGTCAGTGGGTATTACACTGAAAATAAAACAATTGAGTTCCAAGGCTGTGAATTTCATTGTATACAGTTTAAGAAATGTTGCAATAGCCGTGACATGTTGTAACGGATGAGCGGGTATAGCGGGTAGTGGACCCACTGGACCACTGCCGGGCTTGCTCCGAGGGGACGTAACCAAGTGGCCATCGGGCATGGGTATCTTCACAGAGCCTTTGATGGTAAAGTTGGCTGACCCCAACAGCCACCAGGTGCTACCTCAGAGCAGTCCCCAGCAGTGGCAGCTGACCAGAAGTGCCAATGCTAGGCACCAACAGGATAAGGGACAGAGACAAAGCAGACTAGAAGTAAATATGTGCAGGTAGAGAACAAACAGACAGACAGGACTAAACGGATGCCAAGCAAGAAGGTTAAACAGAAGCCAAGGTACAAAACAGACTGACTGGAAAACACACAGAACAAGATCAGCGACTAAGGCTAGGACTCAGGCAAGGGAACAAGGCATGAGCAGGGCACAAACACAGGCAGAGAACAAGGCAAGGAAACTCACAGACATGGAAACAGGGACAGCAGAAACAAGCTAGGAACTAAGACATTAACATGGCAAAGAAGCTCACAGACAAAGGTGCAGACAGACACATGGAAAGCAACATGGAGACTAACCAAACAGAGAATACCACAAGGACACAAACAAGACGACAATACACAGGAACAACAAACTACACCAAGAGACACCATGACACAACAACAACTACAAGGATCAGGCAGGGAGTGTGAGGAGAAGCAGGCTTATAAACCTACAGGTAGAAGGGGATTGGCAGAGGAAGCCCAACCCCGCTGCACACTGTGGGAATAAAGGAAGGGAAGATGTGGCCGCTGTTCTCTATATAGCTACAAGGAATAGGGCAGCAGCCAAGATGGAGGAGTAGCATGGCCAGCAAGAGAAAGCCGCACAGCAAGTACAGGTGAGTAAGCAGCGGCTGCAGGAGTGCACACAGTGACACTGCAACAGGAAACAGATCTGCGATAGGAACATAGGTATGACTGCGGTTCGCAGCAGAGGCCGCAGTGTAAGGACAGGAATGGGGCATGGACCGTGACAGTACCCCCTCCTCCTCCTCCAATCAACAAAATGGAAATTCCACCTAGGTCTGGGGACCGAAACAGTCCGGGGGCAACCCCAAAACCAACTACAGGCTGCACAGCCAGTACGGGGAATACCTAGGAAATGGAGGTGCACAGGAGGAACAAACGGGGCACTAGGCAAAATGGGAGGGGAACCAGGGCGAGACCGTAAGCCACGGGGACTCAGACGGCTCAGGGCGAGACCGTAAGCCACGGGGACTCAGACGGCTCAGGGCGAGACCGTAAGCCACGGGGACTCAGACGGCTCAGGGCGAGACCGTAAGCCACGGGGACTCAGACGGCTCAGGGCGAGACCGTATGCCACGGGGACTCAGACGGCTCAGGGCTAGACCGTAAGCCCCGGGGACTCAGAAGGCTCAGTGTGAGACCGTAAGCCACGGGGACTCAGAAGCCGGGTAGTGGCCAGCAGCTCCCAAACACCAAAAGACCTGCCAAAAAAGAAAAAAAAACACTCCCACACACATAGAGACAGCCAGAAACAAGACCTGCACATGGACCAAAAAACAGAGGGCAAAATGTCAGCAGAGTCCATGGCCTGATCCTACTGTAACGGATGAGCGGGGAAAGCGGGTAGTGGACCCACTGGACCACTGCCGGGCTTGCTCCGAGGGGGCGTAACCAAGTGGCCATCGGGCATGGGTATCTTCACAGAGCCTTTGATGGTAAGGTTGGCTGACCCCAACAGCCACCAGGTGCTACCTCAGAGCAGTCCCCAGCAGTGGCAGCTGACCAGACAGGCCAGAAGTGCCAATGCTAGGCACCAACAGGATAAGGGACAGAGACAAAGCAGACTAGAAGTAAATATGTGCAGGTACAGAACAAACAGACAGACAGGACTAAACGGATGCCAAGCAAGAAGGTTAAACAGAAGCCAAGGTACAAAACAGACTGACTGGAAAACAACACACAGAACAAGATCAGCGACTAAGGCTAGGACTCAGGCAAGGGAACAAGGCATGAGCAGGGCACAAACACAGGCAGAGAACAAGGCAAGGAAACTCACAGACATGGAAACAGGGACAGCAGAAACAAGCTAGGAACTAAGACATTAACATGGCAAAGAAGCTCACAGACAAAGGTGCAGACAGACACATGGAAAGCAACATGGAGACTAACCAAACAGAGAATACCACAAGGACACAAACAAGAAGACAATACACAGGAACAACAGACTACACCAAGAGACACCATGACACAACAACAACAAGGATCAGGCAGGGAGTGTGAGGAGAAGCAGGCTTATAAACCCACAGGTAGAAGGGGATTGGCAGAGGAAGCCCAACCCCGCTGCACACTGTGGGAATAAAGGAATGGAAGATGTGGCCGCCGCCCTCTATAGAGCTACAAGGAATAGGGCAGCAGCCAAGATGGAGGAGCAGCATGGCCAGCAAGAGAAAGCCGCACAGCAATCACAGGTGAGTAAGCAGCGGCTACAGGAGCGCACACAGTGACACTGCAACAGGAAACAGATCTGCGATAGGAACATAGGTACGACTGCGGTTCGCAGCAGAGGCCGCAGTGTAAGGACAGGAACGTGGCACGGACCGTGACACATGTTTTGTTACATCTGTGGCGAGAACACTTTGAAAGCAAAGAAACGAGTGAGAGTGTGACATCTCTCATAAAGAAGGCATATGAGTCATACTTTGGATGCAAAATTGGAGACCAGGACAAATGGGCTCCTCATATATGTTGTGCATCTTGTGCTATCAGTCTGTGTGCTTGGCTGAAGGATGTACGTCCATCCATGCAGTATATACCTACAAGGGGCTACTATGCCTACCTACAGTGGGCCTATTTACCTACCTACTTATTTTTGGGCAACTTTACTATCTACTTAGTGTGTATGGGGGGGGAGGGGTGCCCATATCATAGGTAGGAATTGGTAGGTAAGTGGTAGGAAAAGTAAGAAGTCTAAGATTTTTGTGTGGTAATTTTCGAGTCGTGGCCAGGAGAAATCGTCATGGTGGTCTGGAACAGATAAAGAAAAAAAGGGACAAAGAACGACTCCAGACAAAGACATATTATTCAGTCACTATTTGGTAGTGATATGTGGAGTTATTATTCAGTCACTATTTGGTAATATGTGTCAGTATTATTCAGTCACTACGTGGTGGTGATATGTGGTCATGGTGTGGTGGTATTATTCAGCCACTATTAGCAGCATGTATGAAATTTGGCATTCAAACGCCAAATTTCATATGCATTATAACAGCATAGAATGCACCTGATTTATGAACCCACTAGCGCTAAGACGACATTTCTGGCTCAGGTATAGCACTTGGAAAGTGGTTTACCTGTTCCAGCAGTAATGAGCCTAGAAATGCCGTTGCGAAGCCATAAATCTATAGCTTTGTACGGTTTTATTGCGCCCCGTCTCCCACATGCGCACCAAAATCAGGCACATTACAAAGTGCCGCTTGCACTCAGTAATGCACCTCACATGGGCATACAGGAGGCATTACACTAATGTGAATGCGGCTGTGCCTGATGTCGGGCTGAAAATACACCAGACTTCTGGTGTAGCCCCGTTCATACCTGCCACCCTATGTGTTTGTGAGATGTTGTCATGGTGTGGTTTTATTTTTCAGTCACTATGTGGTGGTGATATGTAGTCATGATGTGGCATTATTATTTAGTCACTATGTGGTGGTGATATATGGTCATGGTGTGGTGGTATTATTCAGTCACTATGTGGTGTTGATATATGATCATGGTGTGGTGGTATTATTTAGTTACTATGTGGTAATGATATGTGGTCATGGTGTGGCGTTATTATTCAGTCACTATGTGGTGGTGATATGTGTTCACTATGTGGTGGTGATATGTGGCAGTATTATTTGATCTGTGTATAATCGTATCATTGATAATGTCATTCTTGGTTTTGACAGTAACGTGATATTTGCTCCTTATACAGCAGTAATATGTGGTCACTGTACAACCATATAGAGGTATCACATAGATAGGTATCATGTAGAGGTATCATCCATATAACATTGTCTTAGAGCTATTTTGTGTGGATTTCTGTATATACATTATATAAATACATATTTATAGACCCCAGTAATGCTGCTGTTGTGTTGGCTCTGGTCTGCTGGATGGGCAGAGCATGTTTATGTTAGGGGACATGCGGTGTGGTTAGAGAGGTGTCGGGGTTCTTCCTTACCTCGTCTATGTCTCTGAGCACTGAACACCTTGTACTTCTGTGTCTTGTTCGGTGGTGGTCAGGGTTCTTCCTTACCTTGGCCATGTCTCTGAGCACTGAACCCCTTGTACTTCTGTGTCTTGTTCAGTGGTGGTCAAGGTTCTTCCTTACCTTGGCCTCGTCTCTGGACACTGAACACCTTATACTTCTGGGCTCTCCAGGGTGAGTGCATTTCTGACTTACTGGTTGCTTCATATTTGATTTGTCTCAAATCCTTAGCTTTGTGTCTTTTTTTTTCTCAACTTCTTTCAGGCGAACCTGCTGACTATTTACCGCAGAAAGTTTGATTGTTCTGTGATATGCAACAAAATCTTAGCAATCTTAAGAGGTTAACATCCTTCTGAACCACTTTTAACAATTTGTTTAAATCCTTTTTTCGGCCGGTTTTGCCTGAGGCAAACAAGCTGCCTATTATTTCTGCACTCCTTGGTATAGGGTATCTATCTCCTTAGGCCACATCTTCCCTCATTACATACATACACATATTCTGATATGCTTCATACAATAAGCATTCAAGTTTTTACAGCTTAGACCTGGAAAATATGTATTAAATAATAATATCATCAAAATACTTACTTGTCTAACAATTCTGCACATAGTGTAAAATTACACATGCACAACTGAGTCAAATTATGACCACTTCCAACCTGGTACATTCTGCTTTGGCCAGGGTATTTATATACAAACATAAGGCTGAAAACTGAATGTTTGTTGAGACGGTAGAAAAACCTAGCAAAAACACTGGCTATAGCATCACTTGTACATATGGTATGTCTGCCATTGATGCTAAGTAACCTGATTTATTGAAATAATGTTACTGCAGAGGTGCCAGAACCAATATGACTGTTATACAGATGGAGCAAGAGGAGTGAGGTAAGAAGGTCATTTTTCAGACGTGTATTTATAGGCCATTCAGGGACTATAGAAAGCTGGATATCAAGTCCCAATGGCAATGTAAGGATTGTTATTAGATCTTGTAACCTGTGTAAATCCAAAATTTAATAGAGCAAGACTTCACACAAGAGGACAGGGACTTATATTTACAGGTTCCTTTTAAGGGCAAATGTTCTTCAAAGCACACCAATGTTTGGTAAATGTATAGCCGGTATATAATACTATAAATCACCTCTTGTTCTACAGATGCTGAGGACATTGAAGCTTTATATACCAAGAGCACTGCTAACCGAATGAAAACAAATCAATACTACTTAAATTAGTTTTGTAGCACTTGTGTATCTATTCCCAGAGAAGTAGCTGGTAAATTTACAAGAAAATGACAATCTTATCTTCAAGACACGATTTGGCCTTGCTTATAACCTTGACTGATACAAGGTCAAAAGATTTTATTGAAATATGTATAACTAAAAAAGAAGGCTAGGTTCGCATTTGCATCGGTGGGCCCACTCGGAACCTCTCGCACAGAAACTGACAAAATTGTTGGAAAAAAAAGTTCACCATGCAGTCCTATTTTTTCCATTAAAATTAAGGCTATAATAACAGAGACCCAACATACTCCATTCTAGTCAATGGTGTATGGCAGGCACTATTCCTGAACATCATTTACAATATCTCACAAAAGTGAGTACAGCCTCTCACATTTTTGTGAATATTGTATTATATATTTTCATGGGACAACACTGAATATATGACACTGATACAATGTAAAGAAGTCAGTGTACAGCTTGTATGACAGTGCAAATTTGGTGTGCCCTCAAGAAAACTCAAAGCACAGCCATCAATGTCTAAACCGCTGGCAAAAAAAAATTGTACACCCCTTAGAGAAAATGGATAAATCGTGCCCAAAGAGTCAATATTTTGTGTGGCCACCATTATTTTCCAGCACTGCCTTAACTCTCTTGGGCATGGAGGTCACTAGAGCTTTACAGATTGCAGCCACTGGAATTCTCTTCCACTCCTCCATGATGACATCATGGAGCTGGTGGATGTTAGAGACTTTGCACTCCTCCACCTTCCATTTGAGGATGCCCCACAGATGTTGAATAGGGTTTAGGTCTGGAGACATGCTTGGCTAGTCCTGCGGCTTTATCTTTGTTTTCTTTAGCAAGGCAGTGGTCATCTCGAAGGTGTATTTGGGATTGGTATCATGTTGGAATACTTCCCTGCGACCCAGTTTCCAAAGAGAGGGGATCATGCTCTGCTTCAGTATGTCACAGTACATGTTGGCATTCATGGTTCCCTCAAAGAACTGTAGTTCGCTGCAGTCCTGAACCATGACACTCCCACCACCATGACATTCCAAACACCATGCTTCATTGTAGGTAAGACACACTTGTCTTTGTACTCCTCACCTGGTTGATGCTGGCTACAATCCTACCTTCATTTCAGTTCTTCATCATACCTCTTGCCAATCAATGGCTTTTCTGGGGACTGCAACCTGGGAATATACAAGGAAAAATTACCCTAAAAGCAACTAAATACCTGTCTTAACTAGATTGCTATTTTTTGACTAACATCTAATAAGGAAGCTGTGTCTCACATCGAAACATGTCGGGGGGCAAATGTGATTGTGATTTTAGACACCACTCCACCCCTATGCTAGCAGTTTGTGGGTGTATACTGCAGATACACTCTTACCTTTGATAATGTTCAGTGATGCAGCAATTTAACTTTCTTAATCAATTAATACTGTAATGGATTTTTGCAGCTAATAGTTACAGGTGGTGGCATGCTTTTCCATTTAAAAACGGCCCAAAATAATTATGTTTTAATAATTAGATGTTAGATAATAGCGGTGTGGTTAAGATATGCAACTTGGGAATGTGACAGGAAAGTCCATACCTCCTTATGGGGTTTAAGGGAAGTGACACAAGGCATTCAACATCACGTCTGACATCACTTTCACCAACATAGCGATAACATAGGGAAACTAAAAATGATGGCAAAAAGGAAAACTTCCAGCACTTCGTATAATATCTTGAAATAATGCACAAATTTATTAAGTTCCAGTTAAAACATCCAATAAAAACATAGAAAACAGAGGAAGGTTACCCCAATTTGTGCGTTTTGAGCTACTCAATGAGCTTTTAACCATAACAGCCCTAGTAACAGAAAGAACCCTCTTATATAACTCTATTAATCACAGGTGCACCTGAAAATTAACAGCCACATGAAAGCACAAAACGGAAAAACCCAAGCAAAAGTATATACAGTATGCATAATACAAAACAATGCAATAATGTTTATTTCAATATACATAAGGTCTGATTTATAATTAAGTCCCCAGGGAAATCTAGAATCTAAAGTAAGGATCCAGAAAGCCTCTCGATCTGTGAGTAGCCTCCTATGATCTCTTCCCCTCTGAGCTTCCCTCACCTTCTCAATAGCTGTTACTTGAAAACCCTTTAAACTGCCCTGGTGCATATCTCGACAGTGCTTAGATGCACACAACACATTTCTATTACCCACATGGGTTATTTCATAGACATGCTCTCGGATTCTCTGATTCAGACTACAGGTAGTGCACCCAATATACTGCATGTTGCATATAGTACATGTAAGAAGCTACACAACAAAAGCTAGTACAGCAAATGGTATATGAGCATATATCATACCTTTGATGTGTGACCGTAGAACAAAAGGTAATGTTGATATTCATATATTTAGAGTCCACATCTATTCATGCCACATTTGTGGCTACCTGTGACTCAAAGCCAGTTAGTTGCCCACAGATTGACTTGGAGACACTATATTGCCTACTATTCTGGATCTACGTGATATAAATCTACATCCATGTTTTAGAATGCATCTGAGAGAAGGATCACTATCCAGCAGAGGTAGGGATTTATGAACAGTATTGGTGATGTCATTAATATGCTATATTGAGTTACAAAACGTATAGGTTACTTACTATTATCTCTTTTAGAACTCAGAATTAAATCCTTTCTATTTCTCTGATCATCTATATTTTGTGCTCTCAGCAAGGTACTTGCTTTGTAGCCCCTTTTATTAAGTCTATCTGAAATACGATGCTTCTCCGTTTCATATTATGACTACAATTCGGCCTAGCACGTACGAACTCTCCAAAAGGGAGATTGTCAAGAACATGTCAGAGGTGGCAGCTACTTGCATGCAACATAGAATTGCCAGAAATTGGTTTTCTATAAGTGTTTGTTTGCACCCACCCATTTTGCACATCTCCCTTAATTAACAGGTCCAAGAAAGGAATTTGATCCAACGGCATCTGAAAAGTTAATCTCAAGTTATCATCATTATGGTTAAGATATTAAGAATCAGAGAATCCAAAAGCATGTCTATGTGGGTAATAGAAATGCGTTGGTTGCTTCTAAGCACTGTCGAGATATGCACCAGGGCAGTTTAAAAGGTTTTCATGAGAAGGTGAGGAAACCGCAGAGGGGAAGAGATCATAGGAGGCTACTCATAGATCAAGAGATTTTCTGGATCCCTACTTATGATCCTAGATTTCCCCAGGGACTTAATTCAGTTTTGGCCTATCTGAATGAAATCGCTAAAATTTAGGTCAAATATGACATGAACTCAAAACCGAAGCAACGCTATTGAATAACATACCGTTATTTAATGCATAAACATTATCATCTAGTAAGTAACATTTGTGCTCTTTTTTTCCTTCTTTTCCTGAAAGATTCGTTATCCTGTTCTTTGGTTCAGTCATTGGAACAACTATCTTATAACAGCAGCTCCTTTTGCTATCCTTCGACAGCTGTAAACAAAAACTGTGGTCTCCAACACTGATTTAATTAAGGCTATGTCTACACAGCAGAGGTTTCCCGTCGGATTTTCGGCAGTTTTAGTATTTTGAAACTGTTGAAAATCCGACGGAAAAAAACATCTGTAACGATCCTAGGTAGAGTTGTAACGATCCTAGGTAGTGGATCCACTGGACCACCACAAGCGATGGCGGAAGCCACACCAGATCCCGCCGCAAAGCGGGATGGACTTGCTGCGGCGGGATTCCACCAGGTCGCTACCCCTGATGTGACTTGCTTGTGGTGGTGGCCAAGGTATAACTCAGTACACAATCGGCAGGCAAACTCGTAGTCAGGGACGGGACAGTAGGTCAGGGCAGGCAGCGAAGGATCGTGCTCGAGAACGTAAGCCGGAAGGTCTGGGACACAGAATAGGCAACCGGAACTTAGAAAGGGCTTCCTCGCATAGGTATGAGCACTATGGAATCGGCGGATACCCGGAAAAGGTGGAGCCATTATATAGGGTCAGCGGCCGGCAACACCAATTACCGGCGCGCTGGCCCTTTAAATTTGACAGAGCCGGCGCGCACCCTAAGTAGCAGGGACGCATGCTCCGGCTCGCAGATGGCAGAGACATAGCAGGAGCGTGGTCAGGTAAGGACGGGCGCCCGAGGGAGCGGGTGCGCCCGCGGACCGCGGGGCCACCTGCCCCGGGCGCAATGGGGACAACGCTGCTCCTGACAGTACCCCCCCTTAGGTCACCCCCTCCCTCTGGCCTGCAGAAATCTCCGAAGCTACCCTTGGTCCATGATGTTGTCCTCCGGCTCCCACGATCTCTCCTCAGGCCCGAACCCCTTCCAATCAATAAGGAAATGACGTTTCCCCCTGATCGTCTTCATGGCCAGAATTTCTTTTACGGCGAAGACATCCGAGGTATTTGCCACTGGGGCGGCAGGTGACAACCTCCGGGAATACCTGTTCAAGTCAACGGGCTTAAGCAGGGAAACATGAAAGGAGTTAGGGATCCGCCTCGAGGGCGGACGCCGGCGCTTGTAAGCCACCGGGAAAATCTTCGACAGGACCAGGACGGGACCGCGGTCGCGGGGACCCAGTTTGTAGGATGGAATCTTCAGGCGGATATATTTGGAGGATAGCCAGACTTTATCCCCGGGATGAGGCCTGATGCAGAGAACGCTGAGTGCTGTTCCAAACGGCCTCTAGGTCATGAACCAAGGTGTCCACGGCAGGGACGTCAGAGGCTGAAGACAGTGGGAGGGGTGGGCAGGGATGTAGTCCATAGACTACAAAAAACGGAGAGGCGCCCGCAGATTCCGAATCCATAGAATTATAAGCGAATTCTGCCCAGGGTAACAGGCCCAACCAGTCGTCTTGCTGGGCCGACACAAAATGCCGTAGATAATTTTCCAGGATCTGGTTGACTCTTTCCACCTGCCCATTCGACTGCGGATGGTAAGCAGAGGAGAAGTCCAGATCTACCTTAAACTGAGAACAGAGAGACCACCAGAATCTGGAGACAAACTGTACCCCGCGATCCGACACAATGTGTTGAGGAAGGCCATGCAACCGGAATATGTTCATGAAGAAAAGTGTCGCAAGACGAGGCGCGGAGGGCAACCCGGGCAGTGGTACAAAGTGCGCCATCTTTGAAAAACGATCCACGATGACCCAGATGACAGTATTACCGGCAGACAGTGGAAGGTCCGTAATGAAATCCATGGCAATATGGGACCACGGACGGTCTGGAATGGGCAGCGACAGAAGCAAGCCCGCAGGCTTGAAGTGGGGTGTCTTGCTGCGGGCACACGAAGAGCACGTATCCACAAAGTCCTTGACATCCTTGACAAGGTCAGGCCACCAATAGTATCGGCCTATAAGCTGAGCCACCTTTCGTATACCCGGGTGGCCTGCAATCCGAGAGCCATGACCCCACTTCAGGATTCTCCCTCGCAGCGCAGGACGAATGTAGGTCTTGCCAGGAGGGATTTGCTTGAGATCCAACGGGGCTGCAGCAATCAGACGGTTAGGTGGAATGATGTGAGTGGGAGGGGAATCCGCATCCACGACATCCGAAGCCCGCGAAGGGGCATCCGCCTTGACGTTCTTCTCGGCAGGGCGGAAATGGATCGTGAAGTTAAAGCGCTAGAAGAAGAGGGCCCAACGAGCCTGCCGGGGATTAAGGCGCTGAGCCGTCTGAAGATACACAAGATTCTTGTGGTCCGAGTAAATAGTAACCGGATGTCGAGCCCCTACAAGCAGATGACGCCATTCTTCAAGGGCCAATTTAATGGCCAACAGCTCGTGGTCACCAATTGTGTAGTTATTTTCCGGAGAGAACTTGTAGAGAAGAACCCACCCCGTGACAGACTTGCCCTTGGAATCTCGCTGAGAAAGCACCGCCCCTGCTCCTACAGACGACGCGTCCACTTCCAGAAAAAATGGTTTCTCGATGTCCGGACGAGACAGGACGGGGGCCGAGGCAAAGGCCACCTTGAGCCGGGAGAAGGCATCTTCGGCCGCTTGTGGCCACAACCTAGGATTGCCAGACTTCTTAGTAAGGGCCACAATGGGAGCCACCAGTGTCGAGAAGTGTGGGATAAACTGGCGGTAGTAATTTGCAAAGCCCAAGCACCGCTGGATGGCCCGAAGGCCAGTTGGACGAGGCCACTGCAGGACGGCAGACTGTTTGGCCGGGTCCATTTGAAGTCCCTTGGCGGAGACAATATACCCTAGGAAGGGCAGACTGGACTGGTGAAACTGGCACTTCTCTAATTTGGTGAAAAGGCGATTCTCCCGAAGATGACTGAGGACCTGGCGCACATGAAGACGGTGGGATCTGGGATCAGGCGAGAAGATCAGAATGTCGTCCAGATACACAACCACGCAAACATATAAGAGGTCCCTGAAGATCTCATTAACAAACCCCTGAAACACTGCAGGGGCATTGCAGAGGCCGAAGGGCATTACTAGATATTCGAAATGCCGGTCCCGCGTGTTGAATGCCGTCTTCCAGTCGTCGCCCTCCCGGATATGGATAAGGTTATAGGCCCCTCGCAAGTCCAGTTTGGTGAAGATCTTGGCTCCGCAAAGCTGGTTGAAGAGCTCTGTGATCAGCGGCAGTGGGTAGCGGTTCTTCACCGTAATCTTATTAAGACCGCGGTAGTCGATGCAGGGACTCAGCGAGCCATCCTTTTTTCCCACAAAGAAGAAGCCTGCTCCGGGCAGTGAAGATGACTTGCGGATGAAGCCTTTCTTGAGGTTCTCCTGAATGTAGTCAGACATGGCCGGGGTCTCGGGGACAGACAGCGGGTAAACTCTGCCCCGAGGTGGGCTCATGCCAGGCAACAGGTCAATAGGGCAGTCGTAAGGGTGGTGAGGCGGAAAGGACTCAGCCTGTTTTTCAGAGAACACGTTAGTGAAGTCCTGGTACTCCGCAGGCAGTCCTGGCAACGGCTTCAAGGGCATAGGCGGAGAAGTGGGAAGCACCGGGCGAGGTGCTGCAAGACTACGATGCCGGCAGTCCTGTCCCCATCGTATAACTTCACCCGTTTTCCAGTCTAAGACAGGGGCGTGGCATTGCAGCCAGGGTAATCCCAACAGAATAGCAGACGAGGAACGGGGAAGTACATAGAACACGATCCTCTCACCGTGGAGCGCCCCCACATGCATAGTAACAGGCTCCGTGCAGCATTGGATAGTGTCGCACAGGACCTCCCCACTCACAGAAGAAATCTCCAGAGGCTTAGCGAGGTGGATCGTGGGAAGGCGAAGCTTCGACACCAGGGCGGCATCCATAAAATCTCCCGCCGAACCGGAATCCAAGAAGGCAGATGCTTGAACCTTCACTCCAGAACTAGAAGTGATCTGTACCGGCATGGTCAGACGTGGAGAGGGACAGTTCACACCCAGGAACGCCTCTCCCATGTGCCCTAGGTGCGCGCGTTTCCCTGGCGTGGACGAAGCGGACAGTCCCTCAGGAAGTGCTCTGGACTAGACTGTAGTGCAGGTCTGCGATAGAGGTTTTTACTCTATTAAACTTGTGAGTGGCCCCCCACATCCTGCAATGTAGTGCAGGTCTGCGATAGAGGTTTTTACTCTATTAAACTTGTGAGTGGCCCCCACATCCTGCAATGTAGTGCAGGTCTGCGAAGGAGGTTTTTACTCTATTAAACTTTGAAAAAAAGTTAATGGGGCTAAGGTGGGTAAAATAAGAAAGAAAAAGTTATACTTTTCTCCTGATCTTCTCCCTTTGCAACTCTGCAGCTCCCAAGTGATCCATTCCACTTCACTCATTGCAAGTGAATGGACCGTGAGCCTCTCCCGTGAGTCAGTACAAGAGCTCGGAAATGAAGAAGAGTGAATCATCAGAGAGCTAAGAAGCAGCAATGGTGGGGGACTTGGAGGTAAGTATAGCTATTTTCTTTCTTTTTTTGCCCATCGTGGCTCCATTAAAAAATATATATTTTTTCAAGTGAACAACCCCTTTAATTTTTTTTCTATCGAATTATGCCTTTAGTCAGAGAAGGCAGTCCACCATCCTTGTACTGGCTGGGTTGGCAGTGGTTAAATTCTAATTTCCTTCACTAATGTTCCTAGTACTTAACTAATGAATGTAAAGTAGATTATTATTATGGGATATTATAATATTAAATTTCCAACCACGAATGCTGCGGTAAACTAGGTGGACAGAAATCCACGTTGACATAAATACCTCCATACATGATCCAGTAAACAGTCACCATCTGTCAGGCATTTGGCTGGAAAACGCAGAGGGTATAACAAATAACATATATAGAGAATTATGCATGTGCATGCTGTGTGCATATATAGACAGTACATTCAGATTATTCTTACATTTTTTGGAGCAGGAGGGAATGTATCCTCCCCATCTTGTAATTATGGAAGGCTCCCTGGATGTCATCATGGTAAATGTATAGTATTTGTATCCACTGTGACTTAGATCCAGAGGAAATAAAAATAATTTCATGCGGTTTGCCGTATGTGATTCATTACACTGGTGTCTTAGAGAATAAATGACTACTCATAACTTAATGCTGAATTAATTAGGGCATTTATTTTCAGCAAAAACAAATCAATTGTCTAATGTTTGGTGCTGGAACATTTTGTAATGTAGAAAGTAATCCTGTTGTTTTATCTTCAAAAATAAGCTTACAGCATGACAGAATAAGGAAATCTAAAATGTACAGAGGTTTGCGGGATTTTTTTAAAATCTATTTTGCATCTATTTATGTATCCATCTCCTATACATGCATCTATCTATCTATCTATCTATCTATCTATCTATCTATCTATCTATCTGTCTGAACTGTCTGTCTAATCAGTAAACCACGGGAGGTTCAATATGTATCCCATGTCTATGGACAAAAAGACTACTTCTCAGATTGCCATTGAACCAGGGTCTGCAATCCAGAGCATGCAGATGCATATATGAGGACACTCAGTGGAGAGCTGGTCTGTCATTTACCACGCTCTCTTTTAAAACCTATGGGAAGTATCAAAACAGTTGAGCCTGCTTTTATGTGTGGCTGCCTTGGTTTGCTTAGTGCTCATTAGGGGCGCTCTACTGTGTGGTGCTCTCATAGTTGTCTTATATCTATCTATCTCCTATACAGGGGTGTAACTACCGGGGTAGCAGATGTAGCAACTGCCCGGGGCCTGTGCTCTTAGGGGGCCCAGCATCTGCTACCCCGGTAGTTCGGCTCCTGCGCCCGCCAGCATTGAACATACTAGTTCACTGCCGGCGGACGCGGAGCTGCGGGGCCCGGCGCTTCCTACCTCTGAACCTCGGGCCCTCCAGCCCGCGCGCGCAAAGGCAGGACGGGCCGGTATTAGCAGAGCAGAGCGGCTCCTCTCTGCTAATCAGCCTGCGCCGGCCCACAGTGCTGACGTGGGCTGTGTGATGACATCACATCATCGCGCGGCCCACGCCGAGCACAGACCCCCCGGGAGCAGAGCTGCGAGGGAGAGTGAGACAGGTGAGTAAGTGATTTCTTAATTTTTTAATATTAATGAAGCCCACTGCCTGCCTATATATTGGCCCCTATAGCCCTGCTTGCCTATATATTTGCCCCTATAGCTCTGCCTGCCTATATATTGGCCCTTATAGCCCTGCCTGCCTATATATAGCCCCTATATCTGCCTCTGCTCCCTGGCCCCCATATATTTGCCCCTATAGCTCTGCCTGCCTATATATTGGCTCTTATAGCCCTGCCTGCCTATATATTTGCCCCTATAGCTCTGTCAGACTATATATTGGCCCCTATAGCTCTGTCTGACTATATATATGACCCCTATAGCCCTGCCTGCCTATATCTAGCCCTTATATATCAGCCTGCCTATATATAGCCTCTATAGCCTTGCCTGCCTATATATAGCCCCTGTAGCCATGCCTGCCTATATATAGCCCCTATAGCCAGCAAAAGCCCTGCCTATATATAGCCCCTGTAGCCCTACCTGCCTATATATAGCCACTATAGCCCTGCCTGCCTATATATAGCCCCTATAGCTTCCCCAAAGCTCCGCCTGCCTATATATAGTCTCTAGAGCCTCCTCAAAGCCCTGCTTGCTTATATATAGCCTCCCCAAAGCCCTGCCTGCCTATATATGGCCCTATAGTCTACCCTATGCCCTGTGTATACATATATATATATATATATATATATATATATATATATATATATATATATATATATAACCCCTACAGCCTACCCTATGCCCTGCCTATATATAACCCCTATAGCCTACCCTATGCCCTGCCTGCCTATATATATGCCCCCTATAGCCTACCCTATGCCCTGCCTGCCTGTATGGGGCCCCTATAACCTACCCTAAGCCCTGTCTACCTCTATGGGGCCCATTTAGCTTACCCTATGCCCTGCCTTCCTGTATGTGACCCCTATAGCATAACCTAAGCCCTGCCTTCCTACATATATGGCCCCTATAGCTACCTTAACTCTGACTTCCTACCTATATGGCCCCTATACCCTGCCGGTCTATCTATATGGTGCTCTATAGCTACCTAAACCCTGCCTGCCTATATGTTGACCCTATTGCCTACCTAAACATGGCCTATCTGGGGCCCCCTATAGCCTATCTAAACCCTGCCTGCTTAAATAGACCCCTTTCAGCCAGGGGGCAGGGAGGGAGGTGCTGGAAAAGTGAGGATTCTAAGATATTTGTGTCTAAATCTCCAGGGACAAGTGGTCGGGAGACGTCATCATGGCGGTCTGGACAGATGCAGAACAAAAGGAAAAGTCAACGACTCGTCAGAGAAACGTCACCTGTGAGTCACAAGATGTAACTACACTTTAATCACATATGTCTGCACAGGCTGTGTACACTGGTGTCTACCACTATATGGTCACTGTATGGGGGTAATATACAGTCTGTAGAGCCCGTGTACACTGGTGTATACCACTATATATTCACTGAATGGAGGTAATATACAGTCTGCAGAGCCTGTGTACACTAGTATATACCACTATATGGTCACTATATGGCGGTACTATTGGTCTTTGTGTAGTGAGCAGTAATAGTGTAGGGGTATTATTCAGTCACTATGTGGTGGTAATTTGTGGTCGTGTTCTGGCGGTATAATCAGGTCCATATATAGTAGCATTATTATTAATGTTGGTCTTGGTATAGTGGGATTTGTTTGGTAGCAGTATGATGGTGATATGTATGGGGAGATATTTGTCCCTTGTATTATCTACATTATCTAACAGCATGTCCTGGTAAATGTTCGTGGTCAGGGAGGTGGGCGAGGGGGGGGGGGGGCATCCAACAGTTTGCTTTGGGGCCCAGGATTCTCTAGTTACGCTCCTATATATGGCTTTAACTATCTATGGATTTATGTCTCTCTATCTATCTATAGATCTATCTATCTCATATCTATCTATCTATCTATCTATCTATCTATCTATCTATCTATCTATCTATCTATCTATCTATCTATCTATCTATCTATCTCTTTCCCATGCATTTCTCTATCTTGAGTCCATGCACATGTTTCTATTTATGATGAATAGCGTCATCTGTATACATTCATGTCTATATCCACATACTGTATTTGTAGAGTAAAACATGATTTATGTATAAGACAAGTCTAATTACTGAGTTAGTGAGACACTTCCCACTGAAATTTGGCTGAAAGGATAATATTTAAAAGCAAAGTGATTTTCGCTGCTGTAACTTGGCCAAATCTAAGCAATGTGGATTCTTTCATGTTCCTAGATTTTGCCTCATTAATTACAACTGTAAGTCTTACAACCTGTGTTCATCTGGAGCCAAGACACATGATTTACTTTATCCGCCAAGCCAATGTGTGATTATAGAGTGTTCATAAATTGACTTAACAAGACCTTTATTGGTTCACTCTAAAACACTGATCTTCCCAGTTGCTGGAATCGTTCCAACACTTGCGGACGAGACTCACATTATTCTGGGCACACCAACACCGTGCATATCCAGATGCCATCTTGTGTGGCTTGTTGTTGACACGACGGTCCTAATATACAAGGGTCCATATTTACAAAGCAGTTTACACCAAACTTTGAAATTCATAAACAGGGACGTGAAAAATTTGTGGTAAAATGTGTGAATTATGCTGCTAGTTAAATATGAGGAAAGTGGTTATGATCTCCAAGAAGACAAAGTTTCGGTTACATGTATTAAGAACAATAGGTGAAAATTACACCAAAGATCAACTTTGGAAGTCAATCAGATGCACAGACGGAGTAATATTCCTCATTAGGAAGAGGCATTGTATAGGTGTGTGGAGACTTGTTTGCCTTGATCGCTCCACTGAAATTTAAATATATTCTAACACTCATGGCAAAAGAGCTGGTACTATACAGGGCCACCTTGTAGATGTAGTTGATGTAGCTGAAGTCACATTGGACTAACTGAAGCTATTGTTTAATGACCGGAGTGCCAGTTCTATCGCATAAATGTTATTTATTTTAGAGGTTTGTTAGGGTGCAGTACATTCAAAAGGGGTTTTCATACAAAACATAAGACAAAAGCGAGTACAATAGCAGAACTAAATAAAGAACAACCTTGTATAGAGGATGAGAGGAACTTACAGTCTACAACCAAACAAAACATCTTGAGGGTTTGAAATGTGGCCCTTGACTTCATTAGCAGCCCACGTATTACATTCAGTGTCTTGTATCCTTTGCTTGAAGCAAAGAAAATAGCTTCTTACGCAGGCTTTAGTAAAAGAAGATTGCATACTAAAAAAAAAAAAAAAAGTTTGACCATTCCCATGTTACTTTGTAATCTATGAGAGCCATGAAAACAGATGATTGTACTCAGATGCCCTCAGAGTAAAGCTTGAACATTGAACATTTATGAAAATTTTAGACATCTACACGCTATACAATGATCTACTGCTGGTAAGCAAATGTTTACAAAAAATGAATATGAGGTTTTTAGTACACATTTTGATTCAATTGTATAAGCCCTCTTGCCACATCATAGTGACCGCTTTTAGGTGGGTCTATACACTATTAGGTGTAACCCTGCATGGGGATCACCACCACAGCAACACTTGCAGGTAACCTAACAACTTCCATGCTTTCAGGATTAGCCTATATGCTTTGGGTCACTATTCCCTAAGAAAATGTTACTTAAATGTGCAGGGAATTACCTCTGAGCTTTGGCTTTCCTTTAACTGACATCCCTAGCCTAATATCTAAACAAAGTTTTTTCTTGGTGCATCCAGCACAGGATACAGTAGCCTGTAGGGTGTGCAACCACCATACAAGTGATCCTACATTTATTCTACATGGAATAACGATCATAACTGTGTTTCCTTATTTAAGATACTGCTGCTTTAAACCTGTCTAGCTTGCAGCCAATCAGTAGAAAGAGGTACAAGGGAATTCTGTGATGGGATGGGCTATAGGCATATAAGGGGGAGCCTGCCATCTTAGGGTATGTTCACATAGCGTACTTGTACGTGCTGCCACACAGATTCACCTGCACTGGTGAAAGTAAGTGTTATTTCTCGGTGCGTAAGCTCCCGAAAGAAGTGACAAGTCACTTCTTTTTACGGGCATTCATTACATACCAATAAACACGATCATAAAATCACCATTGTCTGAACAATGACAGTGATTTTACTAGTAACATTATTTTACTGTATATGCGTGGCGTATTGCAGCGCAATTACGAGCTGAAATGTACCCAGCAAATACGCCATGTGAACATAGCCTTAGGTTCAGTTCTGTTAAAGTTGTAGCTGCTGTTAAAAGTTCCAGTGTTCAACATCAAGGAAGTTGTCTGCACATTAGCCAGCAGTGAAGCAGATGCAGACTCATAGGGCAGAGGAGATAGAAAGCCAGAGATAAAAGAGGGTACAGATTAGAAAGGAGTGATAAGGAATATGCAATAGAGAAATATCTGCAGGTCTGCTGGTGGTAGATCTATAAGGAGACTCGGGTCATTGATGCTGGTAAGGGCATTTTGCACTCGGTGGACCTGTAGCGATAACTGGGATAGCGAAGGCAAAGTTACGTTTGGAGCTGGGAAGTCCTTTCTCCAGAAGAGATTTGTTAGAGACGTCTGAGACTGGAAAGAGCCTGAGAAAAAGTGAAACTATGTCTTTGCGTATCTGTACCACTGAAAGTGAACAGTGATTGTTCAGCTAATATTTGTACCTCCAAAGACCTCCTGTCAAGACCTCTAAAGCTGCAGTGTCTCTGTGGTTACTTCTCCACATGCATACCACATATCACAGCTAACCACCGGTAGGGGCCGCAGCAACCGCACATCTGCCAATTGGGTATACCTTCTTTCCGCCCCATACTACCCCTAGCTACTCCCATGCACAACACCTTGGTGTGTTAAAGGGGTTGTCCACTTTATTGAAAAATAATAAAACAAAACATACTCACCTTCCCCTTTACCTCCATTCCAGCACGGGCTTTGTGGAGTCTCATCTTCCTGTCTCTGGCCAAGTGGGATGTTACTGATTGGCTGCTGCAGTCATGTGTCTCTGCCATACATCATTATTTAGAGCTCTTCACTTCTGTGATGTAAGACAGTGGCACCTGGCCACAGCAGTCAGAGAGCAGCTGCTGTGATGACGTCCCATTTGGCCAGAGAATGGAAGAAAACAGGACACTGGGGAGAGGCTCCACAGAGCCACTGCAGGAACTGAGGTGAGGAGGAAGGGGAGGATGGGGTTTTTAGTGCCAATAGTGTATAATTTTATTTTTAAATAAATTGGACAGCCTCTTTGATTTGATGTGAATGGGGTGCTAGTCATAGATATCCACCAAGTACACAGATGTGTGTCAGGGGCCACAGGGTGAGCACACAAAGGCTGTTGCTAGAAACCATTTGTCTGGATTGACCTTTACATTTTTCACAGCTGAAACAATTCTGCAATTTTCTGTAAAACCAGATGGCTGACAATACATGCAGCTTTTTTTGATTTGAAGGATCTGAACCTTAACTTAAATATTTACATCCCACAGTTATCCTTTCCTCTTGTATTATTGTTCTTTGCAGGCAAACAAGATACTATTACTAATCAAAACTTCTCAACTGATGTATGAAATGCGCTGTCAAATGCATTCTCAGCCTCCCGTTGAGACGGAGCTATCCTTACAATGAAGAGTAAACACACTGTCAAGAACACTTTCTACTTGAGTGAACGACATCATCAATACGTTACAGAACAGGGTTCCTCTTCTGTTTCCAGGTATTGCTGTAACCGCTTGTGTTCCAATTAGGCGTCTTTTAGTGAATAACACGTCACAAACAAAAGGAACTTGGAGATGACTTAGTGTAATGAGGTTTCACTCCAGTTTTCAGATTAATGCAGATGACATAAGCCTAGTGATTTGTCCAACGTTGATGTTAAAGTCTTTGAAGTTTGGTGAAGTCAGTTTAATTTTCAGCTTCAATTCAATGTGACCTCAGGCAAGTTAAGTCATTTCACTGAGCCTTAGGCAGCAGCTTGAATGGATAAACTCTCCAGGGTCTGTCTAAGACATCATGTGAGTCGGGAACAATGCAGTCCACAGTGACATGGATACTTAAACAAACAAGTCGAAACTAAACCTTTTTATTAAAAAAAGCAAAAAATTCTTTAGTCGTTGGCTTTTATCTGCAATCATGTTGACTTTTCCTTGAGGTCTACGCTATTAATTATGAGTCCTCCACTGAACTGTATGCAAAACTAATGCTCTCAAGTCAAATGAACACTGAAATTGCAAGACCAAGGACGAATAGTCTTGGAATATGGAAGTCTCCGAATCAATAGATATGTGAATGATATGCAAATGATAAAAAATGCAAACAATCTCGATTTTTTCAGTATCGCGAATAAGTGATAACATGCACAGAAATACTCACACTCACACAGCATGGCATGCTATGAACGGGATCATTAATGGTTGCCTAAGGAATGTTATACCACACTGAATGCCCTTGAGCAAGTCATCAAGATTGGTTGCTGGCAGCTCCGATGCGATTTCTGACCAATGATATCCTAGATGTGCTAGATGGAAGAAAAGTCCAGAATTACTGCAGGCCATGGTTTCAAATTTAGGTCTCACAGGCTGCTTACAAAGGAACAAGCAACATTCGGATTGCTGTTGTTCTGTTGAAAGATGGTTCATGGGACCATCTGGAGAAGAGACCATACCACTGGATCTATGACTAAATAAGGGTGCTTCCCCACTGCACAGGACAAATACCGGTCGGTTTGCCGGACGGCATTTGTCCTGTTTTGCGGCCGTCCCCTCGGCCGCGGGGGGGCGGCTTTTCTCCGCGATGAGCTGAGAAAACCCATCCCCCTCCACATTGACATGCACAGATTCCGTCCGGAAACCGGAAGGAAGAATGTGCATGTTCAATGTTTTGTGGCCGGACCGCGGCTGGAAAAACTGCCCGACTGAAAACCCGTGCAGTGGGGACTGCTGCACGGGTTTTCCATAGAGCACCATTGTGCTTGTTTTCGGACGGTTTTTCAGGCGGTCTGAAAACCCGCAAACCGGCCGAAAACCCGTGCCGTGGGGACATGCCCTAAATGTAACTAAAGCTCAAAGTCAACCTGAAGTAAAGATCAGAGGGGTATGGCAAATGTTCATTATGCCACCCCACAATATAATCCTGGGATATGGCCGGAGTGATATTCTCTTGTGAAGGCCTCTTCATGGCATGGCCCACCTGGTCTCCAGATCAATCTCTGGCTATCAATGCATCAGAGACAAATGCAGGACTTATCACTGAAGAGGACTGACCTCCATTTCATCATTCGTTGTCGTCTTGCTGTGCATCATCATAGCCTATAAGAGCGGTGATGTGAAGTCAATGGAAGACCTGTAACTGACCATCTGGCTGGTAGCCCAGTATCATGAAAACACCTTTTTTTGGCTTGTGTTAACACTGTTTATCACCGTAGACTTGGAATGTGATGTCTAATTTCACTTGTAATACAAAATGGATCATCGTGCGCCCTTCTTCCAATCAGATGATCTCTCCATGCAGAGATTTGCCTCCGCACATCTCCTGCTGTCATTCTCCTGCATATCAGGTCCAGCCTTAGGTTTTATTTAAACAGTATGAACTATAAAGAAAGTACCCAGTGCTGTGCAAGGGCCTGAAGTGCAAAGGTAATAATTACAACTACTCTTCATGAGACAAGTGTAAGGGAGCTAAGTTTCCGGATTAGAACCAAATACTTATGAGCAATGTCAGAGGTGCCTGGGGCTCACCAGTGAAGTGGATTTTTGGGGGCCCACCAGTGGAGTTTATGTTTTGAGGTCCACCTATGGGGTTGATTCTTGGGGCCCGCCAGTGGAGTTGATTCTTTGGGCCCAACAGTGTAGTTGATATTTGGGACCCACCAGTAGAGTTGATATTTCGAACCCACCAGTGGAGCTTATGCTTGGGACCCACCAATGGAGCCGATACTTGGGGCCCACCAGGCCTAGAGCTACAGTACACAACTATACTTGACTCTTGCTCTCTGCCTTCCGCCCTGAAAAGCAGCCCTAAGCCTGCCATACCCAGGGGCCTACCATGCACAAGGCCCACCATACCTAGGTGACCACCATGCCTGGGGGCCCACCAGGGGTTTCTACTGTTCCACTGTGGACAGTCCAAGCCTCTATATTAGCAATGTTTTTAATTGACTCTACTGCTACTTTGGATATCCACAGTTTTTATCAGATTTGATTTATCAATGTACATAGAGACATACCCTGAAGCTCATGAGTCCTGACAATAATGCTAAATCTATAACTGTGCCCCCTACCTACCACGATGCATCGTTTATATTCCAGATCCCTCCATATTTGGCAGAAGGCTCTGTTGGGTCTCTTAGGATCTATGGTCTGGATACAACTACAACTTATGTACCTTCCATAAGGATTACCGTGGATTACCGTAATGACTGCGACAGATTTCAGCCGTATTGCAGCACAAATACGGCGTGCAATATGGCTGAAATCTGTGCCCAAATCAGCCGTGTGAACGAGCCCTAACTGAGCATTATTTTTTTCTTTTTATGCCATAATTTCACTGAACCAGTGGATATTTTACACTCTAGGGTCAGATGGTAGATTGATGATTAATGTTATTGCTTTGTAGCACTGGAATCCTAAATGCAAATCTAATCAGGAAAGCATCTGCATATGTATTGTAGATGTCTGGCACGTGAATACATAGATTGAATGCTATACAATTAATCTAATGAATTTTATAGAAAAGTAGTTCTTTTTATGACAACACAAAGATCTACAATTAAGGTAATGGTTGAAAGACATACTTTGATGTGGTTGGAGACAAATGCTTGGTGGTGGTTACTGTAAGGCTAGGTCTACACTGCATTGGACAAAAAAACTCACTGAAAACCAAATCCTAAAACCATTCATAAAACTCCAGTGCCTGTAAAAAACAGGTAAAAAACAACCTTTTTTTGGTGTTTTGTGTCTTTTGGCGTGTTTTTTGACTGTTTTTGGACAGTTTTTAATATGCAAAATCCATATACCTTGTTAAAGTCCTGGACAGTTTTTCAGTAGAACCGTCGCAAAACTGTGGCAAAAACCCCCGAAATACCATCCGGCAGTTTACATAGACTACAATAGTAAATGTTCTGCCCTGCTCTGTCGTTTGTTGCAATATGTTACCAGCAGCATAAACGAGCACTTCAAAACATTGTCAGTTCCAAAAGGTGACTTCAGGTCTGTGTCCTCATGTGGTCACATGTCCTATGTGGTAATTTTCTAAATTGTTAAAAATTCTATTTTTAAGAAATAATATTGTTTTAAAGGGGTTTTATCATTGCAAGCTTTCGCAGACTTGAGCTGTCGATCTTTTTTATAACTTCAAATCCAAGGGCGAGTCTCTCCTCTCAGCAGGTATGCCTCTCCTGCCAGGAGGCGTGTCTCCCCTCATTGAAGAGTTGTGACATCTTCATTCTGTGTTAGCAGTGGAAGGAGAAGATGTCAGCTCTGCAGTCCTCCTGCATGCTTCTCATTTCTGAAGAGTTGTCATCTCCAGGCTCCACAGGCTCCTTGTAACCAGAACACCTGCATTGCTGTAAACAGTCATACACACAACCTGAACTGAGGAAAAAAATGTGAGAAAGGCACGCTGTCCCCCTCCCTCCTCTGTTATCAGGCAGGAGATATGGGGGGAGACTGTATAAGGCTGTGTTATATGGGAGAGAGAGTGAATCTAGCAGCTACAGACCTAGTAATTGCCCAGATCCTTCACCTTAGAGCTGGAAGATGAGCATAGACAAGCTCACACAGCCTTTATTATACAGCCAGCAGAGAAAAGTGAGGCACTTAGTTTCACTTTCATTTCCCACAGCTCAGAGGGGAGTCAGCACAGAGTGCAGGCAGCCAATCACAGCCCAGGGGGCGTTTTCCCATCCAGGGGGCATGTCCCAACAGGCTGAATGACATATCAGGCAGCCAATCACAGAAAATGGGGGTTGCTGCAGAAATAGCTATAGATGCACAGATTAGCTCAGATCTGCTATACTAAGTGACTTAGGTAATGCAAACCAAAAGTGCTTATTTTTACTGTCCCCATCATTAGAAATATGAACTTTGTTGCAAGAAAATCCATTTAAACTTTTCAATTGTCCCGTCAACTTTATTTATACAGTAAAAAAAATTACTTTTGCTCTCAGTACACTTTTCTTCTTGAAAAACAGTCCAAAAACCTCTGGGAAAACAGGGACAAAATCAGTGACAAAAACAGTCCAAAAAACGGTTGTAATGAATGGTTCTGCTGAGGTAAAAAAAACAAGCTGTTTTTGTCCTTTACCATGTAAACGTACCCTTAGGGCATGTCCCCACGGCACGGGTTTTCGGCCGCTTTTTCAGCCGATTTGCGGTTTTTCAGACTTCCTAAAAAACCGTCCGAAAATGAGCAAAATGGTGCTCTATGGAAAACCCATGCAGCAGTCCCCACTGCACGGGTTTTCCATCCAGTGGTTTTGCCGCCCGCGGTCCAGCCGCAATACATTGTGCTTACACAATCTTCCGGCCGGTTTCCGGCCAGTATTTGTCCTGTGACGTGAGAACGCGCACTTAGGCTATGTTCACACGGCTTAATTGCGGGTCGTAATACGCCCCGCAATTACGCCGTGTGGCCGGGGGCGGGGGAGGGAGCGGGGGGCCGGCCCCTCGCCGGTCCATAGACTTGCATTACCAGCGGTGCGTATACGCCGCTGGTAATTCACATGTCACTTATCTCCCCCCTCGGCGTATTCGCCGAGCAGGGAGAGGAGACGTAATCCATAGTTCTCTATGAGAACTGTGGATTACCGTAATGACTGGGCCGTTTTCAGCCCGTAATTTGCGCACTCCGGCGCGTACTTACGGACCGAATTACGGCCTATTTTAAGCCGTGTGAACATGGCCTTAGGATCACTTGTATGTAAACTGTCTAGGTCTAAAAGTCACTTTGTTGCCCATAGCAACCAATCACAGCTCCCTTTTAATTTTTCCAGAGCACTATATGAGATGAAAAGGGCGCTCTGATTGGTTGCTATGGGCAACAAAGTGAATCTTAGACCTAGACAGTTTTCATACATGTGGCCCTTAAAGTCTATGGGACCTGTTTTCAGTGTTTTTTTCAGTGGTTTTAGAAAATGTAAAAAGCTGAAAAAACGACTGAAAAGCTGTGCAGTGGAGACATAGCCTAAGACGGAAGAGAGACATATTTTTCTCCCTGCCCTAAAAGCTATTTAGCTTATGAACTACCCTGTATAGTACAATAAAACATCTATAATATAGGTGTCTTTCACAGATTGCACAGGTTTCTATCAATTACTCCAGTTTTTACTTAAATGTTAAAAACATACATATAGATGATCTCCACAGCGCAGCAAGATAGTTTGATGATATTTAATAAAATGGGACATACAATGCAAACAGTAAATCTAGCAATAGTGTATAAAGCCGTCTGAACGTTCTGTAGGTTAGAAGACTACAGCACTCATTTCCATCTACTTCTACTGTTTCTGGTTGGGTTTCTTACATTTTGTATCTCCCTCTAGGATAAAGAAAGAAGTACAAGGCCAGGACATTATAAATATGAAAGTAAAAGGCCTGAAGCGCAAAAACCCAAAATAAAGATCAATAAAATAAATATGTATATTTGTTGTAGTTTATTTACAGTCTGTGAATGTTAATCTCTGTCTCCACTGTACACATTTTCAGTCATTTTTCAGCATTTTTCATTTTCTAAAACCGCTGAAAAAAAAGACTGAAAACAGGTCCCATAGACCTTAAAAGGAAAAATACCGGCTGGAAATCCTGACCGGTATTTTCTCTGTTTAGGAGCAGTGAACACGGCTGCAGGGGGACGGCTTTTGTCTGCTGTCTGTAAAACTAGGTGAAAACCTGTGCCGTTGGGACATACCCTAAGGCTATGTTCACACGGTGTATTTGCAGGGCGTAATTACGCCCCGCAATTACGCCGTGTGACCGGGGGCGGGGCGGGAGCGGGGGACTGAGCAGGGGGCCGGCACTTTCCACGGCCCATAGACTTGAATTGCCAGCGGCGCATATACGCCGCTAGTAATTCACATGTCAATTATCTCCCCGCCCGGTGGCTTCGCCGGGCGGGGAGAGGAGACATAATCCGTAGTTCTCTATGAGAGCTGTGGATTACCGTAATGAATGGGCCGTTTTCAGCCCGTAATTTGCGCACTTTGGCGCGTAATTACGGACCGAAATACGGCCCAAACGTAGCCGTGTGAACATAGCTTTATAGTAAAAATGTTCTGTAGCCTCCACAGAACATTTTTTTTCTGCTTGTTTTTTCTGCTGGTCGTTTTTTGTAACATGTTGAAAAAAACGACAGAGCAGGGCAGAAAATTTACTATTGAAGTTTATGTAAACCGGCAGAAATTTTTAGGCACATTTTTTGGCCCGGTTTTTGGATGGCACTGCCCAGGTTTATAACAAGGTATATGAATTTTGCACACATTAAAAACTGCCCAACAGCAGTCCAAAAAAACATGCCAAAAAACTGAAAACCACCCAAAAACCTCGTTGGAAACACAGCTGTTTTGGACAAAAAAAAAAAAATGACGTTCCAAGCAGTTTTTAGGTTTTAGTTTTCAACAAGTTTTTTGTCCTATGCTGTGTGGTCCTAGCCTTAGATGTTAGCTGCCTAAACAAATGTAACCACCTACTTTAAAGAAATTATTCTATTTATCTTTCCATTATTTATCTTAGCATTTGTAGTGTTACTGTGTGTTTTATTTGCTCACTTTTATGTAGGAGCCATCTATCTATATCCTTCTATCTGGGGGGCCCATCGAGCGTTTCCCCTGCAGGCCAGTCTGGGTCTGGGGTTATGAATAGTTCTACGACACTCCCCATTTTTACTCTCTTAGCATGTAGGCTATTTTTAAATCCCAACTATGAAGTCCCCTTGCTTCTATGCTTACCATTGCCCAAAGTACTACAGTGTGACTCTGTTTAAGCTCTGGCTGACACTCACATTCACCTTTTAGAAACTGGAAATTTTGGTTATAGCAAATGTGATTTATTTCCCCTTATTTACCTAATTAACATCCATTATCCTTTACATCGTTAACGGACTGGTCGTTTGCTTGAAATTACTGTTTACCATCAAAGATGCACCTTAATTACTGAAGCAAGAATTGTAGACTTGGATGCCCCAGGCAAGGTATGTCTTTTTGACTTTAAGGGCCACATGTATGAAAACTGTCTAGGTCTAAAATTCACTTTGTTGCCCATAGAAACCAATCAGAGCACCCTTTTCATTTTTCTAGAGCACCTTATGAAATGAAAGGGGAGCTCTGATTGGTTACTATGGGCAACAAAGTGAGTTTTAGACTTAGACAGTTTTCATACATGTGGCCCTAAATCTTCAAATTGTAAAGAACAGGGCTAGATTTAAAAAAAAGAAGTGGCAGGTGACCATGGTGCCAACAGCACCAGGAACTGTGAAATGTGAAACAGTAGTCACATCCAGGATCTGGAGCCTGTAAGAGTCAAAGTGCCTCCAAAATGACACCAGTACTACAAATGGCACATAGTAGGTGTGGGTCATCTTACAGATTTTTCTTTGGAGCCTAGATGCTTCAAGTTCCATCCTCTGAAATTACAATATTTCTAAGCAAGTGCGACACAATTGGCTTTTAAGTTTTTGAAAACCCTTGTAAGGGTAAAATAGTGTAGTGTCAATTAACAAAATGAAATCTATAACAATAATTTGAATCCATCAATAAATCCTGAACCAGGGTATGAGGCATCTTCGAGTAAAAGAGGTTTTCTTACTACAATAATTAGCTTATAACATTTAGGGAAAGGTACATGAAGACTGTCACCAAATACATTGCTATGTTGATTTTTCTTTGGGCAGGAAATTTTTTTTATCTCCTCTTAGCGCACACAAGTTACACCTAGACATATAAGGGCTTTTATTTTGCAGAACAATATATACTTTCTAACGGTTTTATTCATATTACCATAGAATATAATGGGAAACTGCAAAAAAATGTTAAGTGGGGCAAAATGTGAACAAAAACGTTCTTGCGCCATGTTTGCAGGAGTTTTGTTTTTCCGGCATTCAATCTTCAGTGTATTTGATGTGTTATCTGTATTCTACAGGTTGATATGAATTCCGCAATACCAAATATGTACATATTCTATGTTTTACATTTTTGCTGCATCACCATTTTCTGTGACCAATAACTTTTTTGTACTTCTACCTACTGACATGAGTGAGGGGGTATTTTTTGCGGGCTGAAGCGTAATTTTTACTGGTACCAGTTTGGTATAAATGCAACTGTTTTGATCACTTTTAATCCTATTTTTAGGGGATGTGAAATAACCAAAAAATGCAATTTGGTGTTTGGAAATTTTTTTCTTTTACAGTGTACAGCATATGTGATAAATGCTGTTATATTTTAATAAATCGGAATTTATGGACGTGGCGATACCAAATATGTGTAACTTTTTATTATTTATTTTTTATTATTTGTAAAATGGCGAAGGGGAGTGATTTGAACTTTTAATATGTATATATTTATATACTTTAAAATATATATATATATATATTTTTTTTGCTTTAACATTGAGTCCACCTTGAGTGCTTGATCACTAATGGGGCAATGATTAATTATATATATATATATATATATAATATATTTATTATAATTATAATATAAATATATATTATATATATATAATATATATATATATATATATATTTATATATATATATTATATTATATATATATATAAACAATGCAGTAGAGTGTACAAAGATGGTGGTTTTGCTACTTCCTGTCTGTGGCAGGATGTAGTAAAACAGAAAACATGGCGGCGATGGAAGTGGCACCATTTCTCATTCATTTCGACACCATAATCGCCGCAACATCTAAGGGGTTAAACAGTCAGCTCCATTTCGTGCTGTTATCGGTCAGCAACCGCCTTCTATGTAGCGGGATTGTGCTGCGATCCAACTACAAAACCCTTTACTGATGCTAGGACGTACTAGTACGTACAATGTCGGTAATGGGTTAACTAGATGAGAAGCTCTGCAAGCCTTGTATAGTACCCTTTATAAATCTCCGACAGCAATGTCAGAGTAACAGGAATAATTAGGAACAACAGAGCTGCTGTGTCAATCACTCACCCACAGCCTGAACAGGAGGTGTGAGTCTAAAGCTGGCTGTGGATCTGGGAAATTGCATGTTGAGAAAACCCCTTTTCTTTTCCCTTTAATAACAGCTCACTTCCTTCAACATGACTTTGGAGATTTTTTTCCCATTAAATTTAATGGATAAAACAAACTTAAGAACCTATTTACAAGCCCTGCTGTGTTCTTAGGACTGATTCCTTTAAAAAGATTTTGCTTTGGATTACCTACAGATCTGCTTGGAAAATCTGCAACTGTAGATTTCAAAGAAATTATTTTTTTTATTGATAGGAATTTGCTGTGAAACAGTGGCTTTATTTGGTATGTGTCTCTCGTGAAGGTTTTCCTGGAATTCCTGTAGACATTTTCCTTCAACAATTCTTTCCCATGTGCACTTATGGTGGATTCACATGTGGTAATTTTGCCAAAAACACGTTTGTTCCAGATTTGGTTTTTTTTTCTTTTTGCAAAACATGCAACAGTCAAATGGGAGTTGGGAATCAATAGGCAAAAATGAAACATACTTTGCTTTTTTTTATTTTGTAACGTTTTTTATTGCTTTTGGTGCATGTTTATTTTTTTTGGTCGTTTGCAGTTTTTTTCAAAGTGCAGCATACTGTATGTATAGCACCTTTTCAGGCCGTTTGTGTTATTTCCCTCTTACACCTTCATTGGGCTGTTTTGTTTTTTTTGCACCAAAAATTGCATGTGTATATGTTGCATTTTTTAAGTGATTTTTGTTTAGTTTTTCCCTATTGCAAATCCACTGATGGATAATATGACTTGTGATGACAACAATGGAGCGGAAAAAAAAAACATATAAAAAAACGCATATACCAATAAACACTGTTTTTTTCAAAATTGCAGAAAAACTAAACACCTAAAAAAATGCTTGCATTTATGACCTGTTTTTTCTTGGATATAAAAAAGACCATGCAAAATATTAAAGGGGGTCTTACCCTTAGGCTAGGTTCACACGGCTTAAATGCAGGGCGTAATTACGCCCCACAATTACGCCGTGTGTGGGGCGGGAGCGGGGGGCCGGCACCTCACCGGCCCATAGACTTGCATTACCAGCGGCGCGCATACGCCTGGTAATTCACATGTCACTTATCTCCCTCCGCGGCGGATTCGCCGAGCAGGTAGAGGAGACGTAATCCATAGTTCTCTATGAGAACTGTGGATTACTGTAATGACTGGGCCGTATTCCAGCCGTAATTTTCACACTCCGGCGCGTAATTACGGACCGAATTATGGCCCATTTTAAGCTGTGTGAACATAGCCTTAGGCTGATTTCGCACAGTAAGCGTCAATCGAAAAAGCACTATAAATATATAGATAGGAGTATAACAACTATATAGACAATGCCAGACATCAATCTATACCTCAACCTACCTTAAGAAATTAGTTATTTTTAACAGGGAGTCAGAGGTGAAAGCTTCGTTGGGATCTTTGCACCACTACTGGGTCTGTATGACTCTATTTATTGGTTGTTATTGGTGCTTGATGGCATATAGGATTATTTGTTGAACAATTATTGTCAATATTACCATTTTGCACCTGGCCACTTTGTATTTTTGGTACACCCGTCATACTGCTCGTAACCATTAATTTCTATAGCCAATCACATGGTGAGCAATCAGTGCAATATTAGGCATGTTAACATGGTCAAAAAAAATCTCCTGCATTCAAAAAACCGAATCATATGGGGAAAGAAAGGTGTTTTGAGTGCCTTTAAATGGGGCATGGTTGTTGGTGCCAAAAAAGGGCTGGTGAGATTTAGAATGCTGATTCCGGGGTTTTCACGCACAACCATCTTGGGTTTACAGAGAATGGTCCGAAAAAAAAAAAACACCCATGAGGGGCAGTCCTGGGGGGGAAATTTTCCCTTTGTTGATGCAGAGGTCAAAGGGAAGGGGCAGACGGGTTCGAGTGATAGAAAGGCAACAGTGACTCAATACCCACCCGTTAAAACCCCAAGGTGGGCAAAAAGGGAGCATCCTGAAGCACAGTAGGGCGAATTTTGGGCAGGGGGCTACAGCAGCAAAAAGACCACACCGGGTGCCATTTTTTCAGCTAAGAACAGGAAACTGAGGCCCCAATTTCCCCAAGCTAATCAAATTGAACAGTAAAAGATTGGAAAAACGTTCCCGGGTCTGCTGGTCTCGTTTCTGTTTGGACATTGGGAGGGTAGGGTCAGAATTTGGTCAACAAAATGAAACATGGATCCATCCTGCCTTTGTATAACGGTTTAAAGGGGGGTGGTGGGGGTGCCCCGGGGTGGGGAAATATTTTTTGGGCCCCTTTTTTGGGGCCCCTTTGGTACCAAATTGGCATCGTTACAAACTTTTGGAATCTTTGCCACGAAGAATTGAGGCATTTTTCTAAAGGAAAAGGGGGGGCCCAAACCCCGTTACTCATGGTTTCCCAAATAAAGTGGGGGTGGTGTTAGCCTATTTTTTGCATAATTATTTTTTTTTCCCACCTACATATATATGATATAGTATTATATAGTGTGGATATGTCCCAGTTGTAAAGGGGTTTTTTTACGTATACCTGTTTTAATTTTCTTACTTTGTCTGTATACTGTGATTTGCATTTATGAATAAAATAACTGATTTTTTAAGGTAGGCTGAGTTATACATTGATGTTTGGCATTGACACAGTTTTTCTTGATGGTTAATTTGATGCTTAAAATGCACATTTTACATGCACTTTATGCACCATAATACTCATCAAAAAATACATCAATAGAGTTTCATTGATTTCTATGTGATTATGCACCATGAGTGCACTTGGGAGTTTTTTTCTGCGTCACTCCTTGTGTTGCATGTAAAAATAAGAAACTGGAGTGCAAATAAATTCTTTGTGCATAATGCATGTTGTTGTATGTGCATAGTTTTCCAATGAAAAGTCAATTGTTATTGCAATAAAATGTACCAAATTATATATGTACTTTGTTGACACTTTTCTTGGTGCGTATTGTGACAAATGAGTTTACACAGTGGGGGGACATGTATGAAAACTGTCTTGATCTAAGACATTCTTTGTTGCCCATAGCAACCAATCAGAGCGCCCTTTTCATTTTTTTCAAAGCACTATGTAAAATGAAAGGGGCACTCTGGTTGCTATGGGCAACAAAAAAAAATCTTAGACCTAGGCAGTTTTTATACATATGTACTACAGTGTTATTGATGCACATTTTGCAGCAGTATTTGTAAGCCAAGACCAGGAATGGGTCAAAGACACAGAAGAAGTACAAGCCTTTTTATTATATGCAGGTTATATCTGCAGGTTTCATTCTTGGTTTGGTTAACAAATACTGCCACAAAGTATACCTCAAAAAACGCCATGTGAATCCACAGTCTAACACTAAATAAAAAAGCAGCAAATACAATGAAGATTTATGTACTGGGAAATGCATGAAAATATGCTCCAAAAGGCTCACACAAAAATGCACCAAGACACATATCAAATAAAAGTGCAAGTAAAAATGTGTGAAAATGTATATGAAAACACGTTCCATCGCAAAATTTTATGCCGTATAAACATTGCATAGAAATACAATGCCAGCAAATCTCTGACGAAACATAAAGCTTAAAGGGCCAGAAAAAAAAAAATAGAAAAATACTAAAGGAGCAAAAGAAAGAAATAAATGGGGAAAGCAATTGGTCTCAAAATTAGGAAAATTCTGGGCAGCAAAAATGAGAAACATAATGGTGCATTGGCTGCTAGGCACAGACAGAGGATCTTAATTATACAGGTTATAAACAATCCAAAACTGGTCATTCAGCATAGGGTTAATAAATCAAACACAACCATAATTGCTATCTTTAGGTTGAGAATATATGTTACACTGTTGTTTTGGGCGTTCCTGTTGTATTTCCTCTCCCCCCCCTTTACAAGCAAACAGTGCTATTGTGTGCTCCAGCATCAACAACAGATTATGCTTTTAATTCCTGTGACATTCCCAGGCTGTAATTAAGATGTCTGAATTGACTGGCTCAATGGGAGTGTAGTGGTTTAATAATGAACGGACTGGAGAGAGCCTAATAGCCAAGGGGCAAGAGAAGGAAGTGTTAACACATTCCCAGTGGTTCCCATCCAGTGAAGCCTCCACTTGTTAAACAAATGAGAGCATCAAAAGGTCTTTTGTATTGTACTAATGTGTTGTTTTTTAAAGCAGATTATTCCAAACTGTATTCTTCAGCCCATAAACAATCATTTCACGAATTGTGAACCTCAAGTTATACATTACATTGAATTACTTGTGTTCAATAGGAAAATAGAGGGTGGCAGGAGAGGGCATAGTAAGACAATGCAATGGTAACAAACAAAAAAATAATTAAAATACAAGTAAAAATAAATACAACTCTCCACAATTTTCTCTAGAGTTTTACCACTCCCATCCTCCAGCACTTAGACTTATTAGGTTTTATTCCAGTCAGTAATCAACACAACCAATTTTAAATCACTGGATTGGGAACCTAAATATTACAAAAGAATTTTACACAAATTCATCATTAAAATACTTAAAGGACACGTGTATCCTACAAGCAGATAATAACATAACTTTTACTGGGTATTCTTAAAAAAAGAAGAAAATCCAACACTCACCCTATTGTTATCCTCCCCAAAAAGAGGAACAAAAATTGGCCCTAGCTAAAAGAGGGCCAATTTTTGCTCATTTCCTTTGGGGAGGGTAAAACTAGGTTGAGTGTTAGGCTAAATCCACACAGCATGGGACAAAAACCATCATAAAGTTGAACTTTTTTTTCTGATGCACGACCGCAGTTTTTGTCACTGTATTTGCAAAAACTGCGGTCGGTTCTCGTTTTTTTGCCTTCTGCCCATACAATTGATTGTATGGGAAACCGATGACAAAACTCAAAGTGCCGGTATATTATATAACATATAACTTTTATAATCCGCCGACGCCAGAAAACCAGCATAGAAAAAACAACCTGTGTAGGCTACAGGTTGTTTTTTTTAAAAAAGTTAGGGCTGCCTGAACGGTCGTATTTTCACGGTTTTAGAATCCTAAAACCCCCCGAAAAGAATTTTTTTTGTGCTGGAGACATAGCCTTAGTTTTTCTTCTTTTTTTAAGAATACCCCGTTAAAAGTTAGTTTCCCCTTCTTTGTGCAAACACGACCCTTTAAGTATTTTTTTCCGTCGGCATTTTTGTTAAGACAGGTTCTTCAGAACAAAAAAAAAATTATGTGTGTATTTATACATTTTACATATATAAAGAAAGAAAAAAATAAGATTTTAAAAATTAGTAAATAGAAAAATAGTACATTTTGATGCTCCATGGGTCTGTGCCCTGCTCTCTGAGTTGCTGAAACACACAGCACAGATGTGTGATCTGAAAGTGAATTTTTCTATGCATTCCTATTGGAGGCTCAAAGTCAGTCTCAAAGGAATGCATAGAACCACAGACTTCCTGACCGCATCAAAAGCTAATTTTTTTTAATAAAATCAGAGTGCAGTCAGTACCTAACAGGGGATGTTGAATCGGCAGAATCCTTATTCCTGCAGGTAACAAAGTTACGGGCAATACGTGAAATTTAAAATGAACAAGGAGGGGTCCTGTTTTGGTTAGGGGATAGGGTTAGATAAAAAATAAATTGGTTCAGAAAAACGTGAACTAAAATTTTTTCCAAAGTTCAGTTGTGTTCAACTGAATAGGACCCATTTAAAGGGGTTTTACCATGATAGAAAATGACGGCATATCACTAGGAAGGCCCCTTATATCCTGAAGGTCTGTCCCCCCTCGGGGCCACACCCGTTTTTGGGAAGGCCCCCAAAAGTCACACACAGAAAAAGGCTGGGTTTCCGCTCACAATCCCATTCTGTTCTATGGGACTTCCGAGCAGAGCCAAACACACCGCTCGGCTGTACGTGGAACTCCCACAGAACATAATGGAAAGTATTATGCGGCCAGCTTTCCAGTCTGCGTTGTGACTTTGGGGACCCTTCCCATAGGTGTGGCTGCCACAGGTGGAACCAGTGATATGCCATCATTTTCTATCATGGTAAAACCCTTTTAAGCAACACTAGAATTGAATATCCAGCAGCATTCATCGTCATCACTATTCTACATGCTTATACCAACTTCCCATTGACAGCCAGAGGCAGTGATGAAAATACCAGTAAACTAGGAAAGAAGGATGATTTTGGCTTATTTGTAAAGTAAAGCTCCTTTTTTTCCACTTCACTGCAGAAAACTGAAACTGAACGCTGTTACTGCAAGGCTTAAATGTGATCTGACCTAAAATTCACCAAATCCATTCCTTTTTATTAAAAAAGTAGGATTTTTAACCCCGCTCTCTTTCAAAAGGTGTTTTTCGGGGGTTTCACAAAGCCCCTAATTGCTGAAGTGCACAAGTTAAATTATTGCAAACATTTCTCTGACTTTCCAGAGTCTGTCTGAACCATTGCTCCCCATGAATGCAAAACATACAATAATACGATTATAAATGATCTGTGATGTTGCACATGGTGATTCTATCAGTTGCACAGTATATGAGGCACTGGAATAGCAAGAACATTTGCAACCCAGGGCAGTAGTTATGTTTGCCTCCCCTTTTTTGCACACCACGCTCCCCCTTTTTTAGGCAATTGGTCTTTTTACAGCCCCCTCCACGCATCCATAAATTATTATTGCCACTTAAAAAAAAAAATCATGTTTTTATACATAATACAAGAGGCAAAACATTTTTACTTTCCAGCGACTGAGCTGTGTAAAGGCTTTTTATTTACGGGATATGTTTACATCATCATTGGTATCATGTTGGGGAACATAGGATTCTTTTCATCCCTTTTCATGACATCTTCTTGTGACTCTGGATACAAAGTAGGCAATTCTTACGTGGTTATTATTTTTGTGGCAGAGCCTGGAAGACATTATTGGGCCTCTGGCTGCTATATCAGTTAATGGCACCCTGCAGCCATATTGTAGATGTGCCCATGGGTTGCAGAGGTAGCCTCCTCCCTCTGTTAACCACCTAGATTTTGAAAACACTATTAACTGCAGCATCTAGGGGGTTAAATTGCCATGACTGGAACTAGTTCTTTACATTACAGCCACTTCCCACTGCATACAGTGCATGCATAACCTTTTGAGCACCAAGTGCTGTATACTGACTTTCCAACTTTCCCAGTAGTCTGGAAGCAGTGTGAGATCGGCCCACCAAAGGACCACAGGATGCTCCATTGAGTGTGAGGTTCAACAAATATACTGACACTTTTTAAGTGTATGCACATCTTGGGAACACGCATACATTTGAAAACATGCAACAGGGCTCAGGGCCAACATGGTATTAATGGCTCCGCAGCGGGCCCTGAGCTCCGCGGCATGTTTTTCACTGTATGCATATCCTGCATACAGCTGAAACATATGGCCACCATCTAATGTAGGCTGCAGCCCATAACAGTATGCAATGCAGGCAGTGTAATATGGCGATCACGCCGCTTACCTTGTTGTGTCTCCAAGGTCTAAAGCTCTAGTGTTTTGATGATGTCATGCTCCCATGCCAGACACAAGCTTGCTGGGAGAACAGGGAGAGGATAGTAACCTTTTTATATTTTGTTTTTTTATCAAATCAAAAGGCTAATACACCGACCTTTATATATCTACTGGGTGGAATATATACCTACAGGAGGTCTACCTACCTACAGAGGCTCTCTATACCTACCTACAGAGAGCCTATAACTACCTGTAGAGGTCTATACATACCTACAAGGGGTCTAGATACATACAGTGGACCTACAGGGGTTCTATATAACTACCTACAGAGGTGCCTATAAATCAAAACCCACAGGG
>JAODAL010025612.1:42500-58311 GCA_025379985.1 Phyllomedusa bahiana | reverse complement strand
ATTGGGGGTTTTTTTGTTTCAGTACGCCTTTTTCCCAACTTTGTTTTTTTTTTTCCCCCCATTTTTTTTCTTAGAAGCCCAACCAAAATTTTCCCTTTTGTTTTATCAGCAAAAACAGGGCTTGTTTATTTTTTCTTATAAAACATTAGCCTTTGGATTTTCTTTTAGCTTTCTAAACCTGTTTTTAAAAACCTCCATCCATCACCAAAAACCCAACCAGCGGAACAGAGAGTGATATGTAATTCCCTACTTTTGATCTGCCCAATCTAAAAATAAAGGAGCATTAAACGGGTGTAAAGGGCAGACTTTAAAAAACAGACTGATAAAAAACCCCCTGAAAACTAAAAAAAAAAATTTAAAAAATTGAATTTTTTCGGGCCTTTACTGTTTTAATGCAAATTTAAATTCTTACTCTTTTTAAGACAAACAATTTTGGTATTAAATACATATGAAAAAAGGGGAAATTTTAAAATTTCATCATGTCTGTCAGTTTTATATACACCCCCATCTCTCATCATATCTTTCGTCTTTTTTAACAGCATAATCTCATCCCACTGTCTATTATCTTACACACAGCATCTACATCAGTCGTCATCTAAAATACAACATATCATTTATCTTTTTCTGTCGTTTTTATACAGCAGAAATTTTCATCCTCATGTCGGGTTCAGTTTTATAACAGCAATTCTCGTTATCATCTCTGTCAGCCCTATTTTAAGCGGGAATTTCCCCTCATTTTGTCTTCAGTCTATATAAGCAAAATCTCCTCATCATCTCTGTCATTTCAAAACGCAGAATCCTCCTCATCATTCCTGTCATTTCTATATAAAGCGCATCTTCATCCTAAACTCTTTTCATTCTTTTATACACCCAGCATCTCATCATCATTTCGTCAGTCTAAATTCCATTACATTCCCCCACCAAAATCTTCGGGCTATATAAAAAGCAGCATCCCTCATCTTGTCTGTCAGTCTTTTTTTAAAACATCATCTCCTCTTCATGTCTGTCGGTCTATATACCACCCACCCTCATCATCATTCGGGCCCACCCTATATACACCACATTCCTCATAAATGTCGGCCCCAGTCTATATACCCCGGCATCTCAAATCATGCCCGTCGTTTTTTTACTCTAAATCATCATCATGTCTGTCGGGCCCTATTTACATTTGTAACCCTTCTTTTTATGTCTGTCAGCTTTTATACGCATACCTCAAAAGTTCGGGGTCAGTCTACTTTAAAAGTGGCATCCCCTTTAATCTTGTCTACCCCTTTATATACGCATTTTCCCTTTCATTTTCTTTCAGCCCTGTATACAGCAACAATATAATTATCCTTGTCAAATTCTGATCTGGAGCAACCTAACTAGCTGGTTAGGTAGGGCAAGTGAACACGCAGTGCTCGAACCCCAACGGAGAGCAAAAAAAAGACTTTATTGGGAAACAATGCATTTTGCTTTGGCTTCATCAAGTTTTCCCATGTTTAATTTTTCTTTTTGCGCTCTAGAACTGCTTGTTCATCACCGGACTTTTGGACCTTTTAAATTTTAACCTATTTGCCAATGTTTTGGTTAATTTTAAAAACTGCAAAAAGGGTTTGCGGATAACCCCCCCCCCCTTTCTACAGTCCTTGGGGCACACATGTTTTTTGGTCCCCAGGCCCCAAATTTTTTGGGGCCCCTAAAAGTACGCAGAATGACCTGAATTTTAAACCTTTCTACTGCAGGTCATAGATTTAGGCTTTCAAAAGCGTAAACCCCCCCAACTATTTTTGGCTCAGGAAAACCCCAATTTTAAAAAGGGCTCTTCCCCTTTTTCCAGCGGGTAATGCCCCTTTGGTTTTTGGCCTTACAAAAAGCTAAAAATCTATCCCTTTGTATGATTGTAGGGGAAACCGCCTCCTGATTTGGAGGGTTAAAAAAATTGGCCCAAAAAGGGGGCCTTCTTAATGCCCCCCTTTTTGGGAGTGGCCCGGGTTTTTTAAAAATGAGCAAATTGGGGCTGAGCTAGTTTTCGGGCTAAAAAAGACCCCCAGATTTAAAGGTGCAGCCCCATTAAAATAAAATCCCCCCCATTGTGCTAAAAGGAAAAAAAATAAATGGAGGGTTGCGCCTCCAAAAATTTTGGGTCACACAACACTAATAGGTTATTAAATAGCTAGTGAAAGGGTTAATTTATCTCCAAATTCAATTTCCCCCGGGGGTTTTTACTGGGTTTTTTTTTATTTTTTCTTCATTTAGCCTTTTAAAACGCAAGAATCTCCTCTGCCCCTGTCAGTTTATAAAACAGGAACATGCCATCATTATTTTTATCCGTTTATATCAGAATCCCCCTTTTCCCAATTTCTAGCCCTGTGTACGGGCTGGCATTTTCATCATCTTGTCACCCAATATCCAGAAATTTAATTATTCATGTCTGTCAGTCTATACCGCGAATCTCCCATCATTTCTGTAATCTATATACGCACCCTTTCCCTCATATTCGTCGTCTTTTATACAGGGGGATTCTTCATTCTGTCAGCTATATAAAAGCCACAACTCTTCACAGGTTGCCCTTCTATTTTCTGCAGAAATCTGCTGTTCATATGGGGTCACCCATATTTGCGCATCTCCTCAAAAATTGCCTGTGTCATATACAGAAAGAAATTCTTTTTTTCAGGTCTGTCAGTCTATATCCCAGCTTCTCATCATTTTTGTAGTTATAAAACAGGGGCCAATCCCCTCATGTCTGCCCAGTCAAATACGCGGGCATCTTCTCATAAATATTGTCAGCCTATATACGCAGAACCCTTCCTTTCATTATGTCGGGCCGTCATAAACAGCAAAATTTTTCCTCATTAGTCTGTCGTCTATATACACCAATCTTTTCTTATGCTGTTAAATTTATATACAGAAAGCATTCCTCATCATTCTGTCAGTCTATAAGGGGCATTTCTCATTATGTCCGTCAGTCAATTTTTAATACAGCCTTTTTTCTCATCTTTCATGTCTTTTCAGTCTTTATACTGGGGGTTTTTCTCTTTCGTCTGTCAGTCTTATGCACCCGGATTTTCTATATGCCCTTGTCAGTCTAAATAAAAGCAGCATCTCCTCATATGTCGTCAGTCTATATACACGGCATCTTTTTAATTAGTCTGTCATTTTTTTATACAGCCACTCTCTTTCATCATTTTCTGTAAAGGTGTATATACAGCAGAAAACTTTCATCATTTCGTCAGTTTATTCCCGCGGCATTCTTAAAAGCGAAAGGGGCCCTATATACAGCAATCTTCCCTTCATGTCTTCATTCTATATTTAGAAAGCTTTTCCCCCCCCTTCTTGTGTCGTCCTTTATATACCCAAATCTCCTAACTTTGGTGTCAGCAATAACAGCACCCATCTTTTCTTCAGGGCTGTGGGCCCTAATACCCCCACCCCTTTTTTGTCAAACGTCTAAAATTTACAGCGCATTCCTCACCCTTTTTCTGTCAGTCTTTACAGCCGCATCTCCTCATCATTCTGCAGTTATATACAGCCGCATCTCCTCATCATGTTTTGTTAGTCATAAAACAGCTTCTAAATCTATCGGTCAGTTTATAAAAGGGCCTCTCTTCATTTTTGTCGGGTCTTTTTAACAGCGCTCTCCCATCTTTCGGGTCAGCCCTATTTACAGCTGAAACATCCCATTTGTCAGTCTTTTTTAGCGGCATCTTCCTTATGTCTGTCAGTTTATATGCAAAAACATCTTCCCATCATGCCCCGGGCACCCTATATACAGCAGCATCTCTTCATCAGGGCCGTCAGTTTTTTTAAAACGCAGCATTTTTCCCTCATTATGTCTGTAGTCTATTTACCGCATTTTCATCATGTCTGTCAGTCTTTTATGCAAACCGCTTTCTTCTCACCCTGTCTGTCATTCTAAATACAGCCGCATCCCCCCTCATCAGGGCCCTTTTCATCTTATGCAGGGGGCATCTTCTAAATTTTCTGTCATATAATACGCAGCTTTCCCTAAATCTGTTTTTCTTTAAAATTACAGCCGCAATTCCTAAACATGTCTGTCTGCCCTTTTAATACTTGGTTCCTTCATGTTTCAGTCTATATACGGGCGGCAATCATCAAAAATTATCTGTCAGTCTATTTTACAGGGGCCCCATTTTTTTTTCATGTCTTCATTTTCTAAAATCCCGCCCATTTTCCCCAAACCCTTTTCTGCCCTTTCTATTTACACAAATCTCCTCTTTATGTCTGTCAGTCTATATAAGCAAATCTCCTCATTTGCTGTCAGTCCATATACAGCTCATCATCATAAATGTCGGGTCATCAAATATACCCCGGCATTTCTCTTTAAAGTTTTGTCAGCTAATACACCATTCTAATCATGTCTGTCAGTCTTTTTACAAAAACACCTTCCCATCAGTTTTTCCCGTTATATATAGCACATTTTCCTTTAAATCATGCCTGCCCGTTATAGCACCCCAAAATTTTCCCTAAAATCATGTCTGTCTCTATTACACCCCGCATCTTCTCATCATGTTTCAGTCTATTTTACAGCACACTCCCATCATGCTGTCAGTCATATACAGTGGCTTCTTCTCAAAGTCTTTTCAGTCTTTTTTTAATAGAGCAGCATCCCCATCTCATTCTGTAAAGTCTAAAATACAGCAGCATTTTCTCATTATGCCCTGTCTTTATATATAAAAGAAACCCTAAATATATCTGCATTTTTCAATAAAACAACAGCATCTCCTCATCACATTTTCTTCATCTATTTTCACTTCTCCTCATATGTTGTCGTTTTATACAGCAGCATCTCTTAAATCAATGTCTTCAGTTTATATACAGCAGAATCTCCTCATAATTTACCTTTATCTTGTTCGCCTTTCGGGAGCCTTTTTTGAACGGGTTTTTATCCCACTTTTGCTTAATTTAATTTTTTTAAAAACTTTTAATGTTTTTCCAATAACCCGGGGACTGCAACTAAATTATATTTCATTAAGTTTTACCGTTCCATTAATAAAGACAATAGGGCATGCTTATCAAGGCAGTTGATCCAGAATTCTGGCACAATTTAAGCCAAAAAATTTAAAATTTTTGGGTTTTTTTTAACCTGGTACTCCACTTTTATTTTAACCCGCTGCAATCCGGGTTTTCCCCGCCCCCTACACCCCACGGAAATGCCTTATTAAAGTCTCAAATAAACCTCCAAAACAGAAAAATCTCGGGGGTCCTAATAAATTGTTGCTTCTTTGGTCTTTTCTGCACTTTTTAACACGTGGATCAAAATTTTTCCTCACAATCCCTCAGAAAACCTTTCCTCCAGGACACTGCTCCCCAAATTGGGTTTCTCGTCCCCCCTCTCTGACCGCTCCTTCAGTGTCTCTTTTTTCTGGTTCGACCCCCTTTCCCCCTTTTTTCCTTTTTTGCTGTTGGAGTTCCCGGGATCTTTTGGGTCCTCTCCTTTTTTCATTTACCAGCCCCCATTGGAAAAACCATATAGTTTTTGGCTTCCAGTCCCAAACCTCAATGGGGAAAGGACCCCCCAATTAAACCCCCTCCCGTGACATCACTCCAGCCTTGCTACAAAACACCAGTGACTGTCTGTCCGCTGTCTCTGACATCATGTCCTCTCTCCATCTGAAATTATACCTCACTAAGACTGAACTTCTTGTCTTTCCGCCATCTACTAACCAACCCCCCCTGCTATTTCTGTTTCTGTATGTGGTACCACCATTTCTCCTAGGCAGCCAGGCCGCTGTCTAGGGGTTTTATTTGATTATGATCTGACCTTCTCCCCATATATCCAATCCCTTGCCCGCTCCTGTCACCTGCACCTCAAGAATATCTCCAAAATCCGTCCATTTCTCACTGTGAAACGACTCAAACTCTCATTACTGCTCTTATTCTTTCTCGTCTTGACTACTGCAACTCCTTGCTTATCGGTCTCCCTCTCTGCAAACTCTCCCCTCTCCAATCTGTCCAGAATGCAGCAGCCAGGCTTGTCTTTCTCTCCAGCCGCTATACTGAGGCCTCTACCCTGTGTCAGTCACTGCACTGGTTGCCCATCCAGTACAGGATACAGTATAAACTCAGCACTCTCACCCATAAAGCTCTCCACAGCGCTGCTCCTCCCACATCTCCTCCCTAGTCTCTGTCTACCGCCCTACCCGTGCTCTCCGCGCTGCTGAGGATACCAGACTACCGTCCTCCCTCATCCGAACCTCCCACCCCCGCCTACAAGATTTCACACGTGCGGCACCCGTTCTCTGGAATATGCTACCGCGGGTGATCAGGCACATTCAAAACCCCTTTCACAGTTTTAAGAGGGCCCTGAAAATACATCTTCTCGGTCTGGCCCACCAAGATCCCTAACTGCTATCACACACATCTGTCACTCCCTGCACTTGGGCACTCACAGACACTTATCTGTATATAGATGTACTGTCAGGGTGGCAGGTTCATCCATTTTTCATGTACACCACCCCCTATTTATGAAACAAGGCTGGACCATTGTAAACTTGGCACTTCTTACCGTATGTTTCACCCATACACCCTAATAGATTGTAAGCTCTCACGAGCAGAGCCCTTACACCTTGTGTCTCATTTGTAAGTACTTTTAATGTGTAATGACTGTATGTTTACCCTTGAATTTGTAAAGTGCTGCGGAATATGTTGGCGCTATAGAAATAAAGATTATTATTATTATTATTGTGTTCTAGACACTTTCTAGACATTTGTGGTTAAGCATGCATCACCGGTTCGGCAAAATTGTTCTGAAGTTAGTGGCATAAAGTAAGTCAAGTTATAAAAGGTGTAAAGTTAGACTATACAGTTATAACATGGGCCGTATTTCTCAACATTATTATAAATGTAGAGCATTGTAAGACTGTTTAGACTAAATTTACACTGCCCAACAGTTAGGTGCTATCGATTAATTTGCCACACTGTCCAGAAATCTGGAGTTTCAATTGTTAACATACACCCACGTGTCCTAAGGGAGTTAAGTAATGTGATAGATAGGCCCCTATTTTTAACATTTATGGACTGTATAATAACGGGGTATGTCCCAAAGGATTGGCGCATAACAAATGTGGTGCCAGTATTCAAGAGGTCAAAAATTGATCCTGGAACCATAGGCCGATAAGCTTATCCTCTGTTGTGGGTAAAATGTTTGCAGGTTTTTTAAGAGATGCTATCCTGGAGTATCTCACTGAAAATAATTGTATAACGCCGTTCCAGCATGGGTTTATGAAGGATCGGTCCTGTCAGACTAATCTCATCAGCTTCTATGAGGAAGTTAGTTCCAGACTGGATCGGGGTGAGGCACTGGATGTCATATATTTGGATTTTGCTAAAGCATTTGATACTGTTCCACATAAAAAGTTGGTAAGTAAAATGAGAATGCTTGGACTGTGGGAAAATGTGTGCAAGTGGGTAAGCAACTGGCTCACTGATAGAAAACAAAAGGGTGATAATTAACAGTACATACTCAGACTGGATCCCTGTTACTAATGGGGTACCACAGGGCTCAGTATTGGGCCCTATCCTCTTTAATATTTTCATAAATGATCTTACACAGGGATTGCACAGTAGAATATCGATCTTTGCAGATGATACTAAGCTCTGTAAAGGAATCCACACAATAGAGGATAATGTGTTATTACAAAGGGATCTGGATAGGTTGGAGGCCTGGGCAGAGAAGTGGCAGATGAAGTTTAACACCGATAAATGCAAGGTTATGCACATGGGGAGGAAAAATCCATTACATGATTACCTGTTAAATGGAAAAACACTGAATAAAAGTGACATGGAGAAGGACTTGGGAATCCTGGTGGACAGTAAACTTAACTGTAGCAGCCAGTGTACAGTTTTGGGCACCAGTGCACAGGAAAGACATTGTAGAGCTTGAACAGGTACAAAGGTGGGCAACAATAATAATAAAAGGACTAGGTGGACTGCAATATCCAGAAAGATTAGCAAGATTAGGGTTATTTAATTTGGAGAAAAGATGGCTTTGGGGGGGACATAATAAATATGTTTAAATATATTAAGGGCCAATATAGAGATCTCGCGCTTAAAAGAGTTTATTTTTTACCCAGGACTGTATTGCGCTTTTGTTCAAAAAAACAAAGGGGTGGGTGGCATCCTCTATGATCTTGAGGAGAAGAAGTTTTACTACAATATTACTTAGGAAAGGATTTTTTTTCGTTGGAGAGCGAGACGTGGAACTTCTTCCTAGAGGGAAATTGTCATGGTGAATTCACTAATTCAGAGTTCTAAGAAGGGCTTGGATGCATATTGGAGAGTGATACATGAACAAGTTATTGTGACGTAGGATTCTGAGAGAAGAAGTCTGGATACAAGTTCTAGAGGTGGAATGTATGAACAAGGTTATAGTGGACTATGGTATTCTGGAGGAAGGGTCTGGTGTACATTTGTAGATGTTATATAATATAAGAATAGTTATAGATGACCAGGATTGTCTGGATAAGGGCTGTTGAATCCAGGGATGTTATTCCGATGCCAGATTGGAGTTAAGGAAGAAATTTTTTCCCTAACCAAGAGGACAATTGTGGCTTCTAGTCATGGGGGTTTTTTGCCTTCCTCTGGGATCAAGCACCTTAACTTTAGCACACTTTAACAAATGGGCTGAACTGGATGGACGTATGTCTTTTTTGCGGCCTGAAAACATATTAAATTATGTATGTAACATCCTAAGAAAAGTTTTTATTTGATTGCATGTGGAGAAGATTAAGCGAATGAGATTGAGGGGGACATGTAGTTGAAGCGCATAGCCCTGTTTCCCTCGAAATATAAGATCAGCGTCTTATATATAATTTTTGCTGTCCGTTAAGGTGCACTATGAGCTTGTTTTCAGGAGATGTCTTATTCTTTAATCCAATTATACTAGTTGTGGTGTGTGTAAATTATATATATACAGACTCACTGGCCACTTTATTAGGTCACCATAGCTAGTTACGGGGTGGACCCCCTTTTGCCTTCAGCACTGCCTCAATTCTTCGTGTTGGTCATAGATTCCAGAGGCTGTTGTGCATCGATAGACTCAATTGGTACAAGGGGCCCAATGGTGCCCAAGAAAAAGATTTTTCCCCAGCACCCATGAACCACCCACCCACTCCAGCTCTTGAACCGTGTACGAAGGCAGGATGATCCATGCTTTATGTAGGTTGATGTGCCAACGTTCTAGACCCTTCCATATCGAATGTCGAGCTCAAATTCGAGACTCTATCAGGGACCGACGGGCAACGTTATTCATTTCTACTGTCCAATTTCGTTGAGCTTGGGGCAAATTGGAGCCTCAGTTTCCTGGTGTCTTAGCTGAAAGGAGTGGCACCGTGTGTGTCTTATGCTGCTGTTAGGCCCATCGCCTCAAAAGTTCGCCGTACCTGTGAATTCAGAGATGCTCTTTTGCCTACCTTGGTTGTAACGGGTGGTCTATTGAGTCATGTTGCCTTTCTATTCAGGCTCGAACCTGTCGGCCCATTCTCCGTTTGATCCTTGTGGCATTCACAAAGGCATTTCCGCCCACGTAGAGATGTTAAAGGATCTGCCGTGCTGTCACGGATGTTATTTCTTTTTCGGGACGCATGTTTCTGTAAAACACTAGAGATGGTTGTGCGTGAAAGAGATCCCAGGAGATCAGCTGTTTTCGTGAACTACTGTGATCCAGCCCTTTTCTTGGACACCAACAAAACATGCACGTTCAAAGGCATGATATCATAGCGTCATTTCTTCCCACCATACTGATGATCGGTTTGAACTTGCAGGAGATTCGTCCAGGTGCTCAGTCCATCTTGGACAGTCTAGGGGGGTTCTTTAGCTCTGGGATCGCGTTTGGGTTTAGAACGGATTGGGCATACTGTCAGGTATATGAGCACTCCGGACACTGCGTCAGTTTTATACTGGCGCAGCTGCTTTTATTGCATGCTCGGATAAAGCGTACAGCAAGTACAAGAATTAAATATAAACGGAAAACCGTCAGGCGGCTGGCCACACTTATCTGTACATACAATTGTAGATTCCTGTCTATCCGTGGGAACCCAGCCTATTCGCCGAGTACCACATACGCAACCTGTCTCTACCCTGTGTCATGCTGCTCCTCAGCCTGTTGGGGGCACGAGACTCTTGTGTCTTGAATCTCTGCTGCATCCTCACTTGGTAGCAGACCACGCTCCTCCCGATGACTATAGTTTAGGAGGCCGTTTAATAGGTACTGCAGATGCACCCTCAATGCGATGGAACTGGAACGAGAGACCTGAGGAAGTGGGATAAAACCACCCACTATTGACAGTTGCTCCGGGAAGGCCAGCCCTTATGGCTGAACATTAAGCCGTCCTATGTATATTGGGTCAGCAACCATGCGTGCGGTCCGACAATATCGCTGGCGGCTTCCCACCGTGACCAGACTCTCGGTGGCACGGTACGCCCCCTAGTGGGGCAGATACCCTGAGACACAGCCTAAGGTCGCCCGTTGGACAGAATTTACCCCCACCCGCCGCCCTTTGATAAAGGCCGCTAGGACTTAATCACGCCTGCGCATTAACCCTTCCTCGCGGGGTCAAAAGCTCCTACTTTTGGGGCAAATGATTCCCTAAGCCGCCCCCTCATATTGGGTAGCTCACTCCAAATAGACCGCCACCTGTTGGACCCAGCAACCACTCCACTATCTTCATCAGAAGCTGTACATGGACAGCAGGATTCTCAGAGTTGCTATCCACTCGTGGTCGCTTGGGGCGCACCTGAGCCAAAACGTGCTACCACTTTCGTCTGCAGGACTTGAGGAACCCAAAACCTCTGCTAACACAAGTACCGCGGGTCCTCAGACTGACTCCATCCCATGCTCCTTAGGGTCATAGCGTAATTCTACTAATTTCTTGGGACCCTGGAGCTCCGCCTCTTATGGGTTACTAGTGGACATCTGGTCTCTTAGTGACGCACCTCAGGTGTGAATGAACTTCCTTTAGGACTAGGACGCCATTGTGGCCCCATAACTATGCATGCTAGTTAAGGTGCAGGGTGTCCCACTGCCGAACATTACTGGCATTTCTCACGGACCATTGTGATATTATATGAAGTCAGAAGTTGAACTCCATAGCCAAAAGAACTTAGGTGCCAGTGAAACATTCCCCTGTTGCTCACCTCCGTTTACCAGCTCTGTCTTAGCCGCAGACCTGTCTGAAGCAACATGTGAGATGTTTCCTGCTACATACCTGGTACCCATCTCTAAGGAGAATCTCGTTTTCTATCTGGGTAACTCGTATATCTTGATTTCACTATGCAAAGTCTTATCTGCGATCGAGCACTAGCAGCCCGGTAACCTCCTTATGGCATCTCAAATCAAAACCGCAAACTGGCGCTGTGGTGTCACGCCTTTGGCAACTTCGCAGTCACCGTTCTCAACACCAGTAGGGGCAGCAGTAGCACGCCTGATGCTGAACAGAGGCACCCACCTATATAATACTATCACCCACAGTTCCGGACATAACTGCATCTCTGTTGATATTTTTGGCGTCCATACTTTCCAGAAGTATAGAGAAATTTATCATTTGCTGTCAGACCCGCTCCTCTTTACTTAGGTTGTGCAGATGTTACTTGGCTAGTCGACATCCGGGCGATAGTCGATAGTCGGCCACCACGATAAGGTTTTTCGATAGTGAGCACACAGTCGAATTTGAGCGATGAGCATGTAAAGGTCTATTGGGGAGAGCGCAATAATACACTTCTTTCTACATCTGCAAACAGGGACTGGAGAAGCTGGAAATTAACATCCGTACTAACAGTCAAATGGATACGTGGCTAATCTATGGGCAACACACTTAGGTTAAAAAAGCACAGAAAAAAAGAATACAAGCACACCATTTCACTTATCCCTGTCTTGTACGCCACTAGCATGACCGCCTACGCCTGCATCATTCTCTCACGAATGTAAAAAGTGCCAGAAAAACATTATGGCAGTAATGTTTGAACCATCATGTCTACTTGAACTGGGACATTGATATCCATGTACTGGAACGCAGCCATGAGCCGCCTCGAAACCTGTCATTGATCCGCTTGCATATAAAATGTGGCGCCGGAAAAAGGAGTCTTTCAACCCATTTAGTTTCACTCTGGACTATATGGGGACTATACCTGGTACCTGGGCTGTCAGCATGGAGCCCCAAACCTGCATGACCCCCACGCAGCTTTTAAAAAGTGCGGAAAAATAGAAGGAGTCTTATCAACCACCCATTTTAGTTTCACTTGGACATTGACTAGACTGTCCGTGGGCACAGCATGACCTCTAGTGCCGGAGTTACAGTGGGTGCGTGAGAGCCCAGGATGTGCGTCCGTCATCTATGTACACGCAGGTTTAGAATAATGCCATGATGACGCAGAAATGATAAACATGGTCGTGCTGAAGCAGAGTGACGAAGCAGGAATTGTGTGAGAGAACGTCCAGTCCTTCCTCAGTACAACAGCATTACTGGGTTGCGCTTGTTCCTCTACCGTATGGAGTGTGGACCAATTGAGAGCTTCATCTTGGAAGTACTGGTGGTTATACGCTCGCTGTTTACCACCCAGGGTAGCTCCTTTATATTGGCATTATTTTTCTCAATTTCACTCGAACGTGATGGAGGAAATAGGTCTCTGCACTTCTGTGTCTCGTGTACGCTGCTCCAAAACTCCATGTTCTGTCTTGTAATTAACCTATCATCAGGTCAAGTTTTCCATGTCACTCGCGCTTTGTACAGATTCGAGGGAATTTTTTAAGCAGCTAATTTTGTACATGCAAGTTTTTTAGTACTTTGTAAATTCGGTAGAAACATCATTTTTAAAAATCGCGGATGGGTATTCCCACCATGTCTTTGTTTCTGCTTTTTTGTATTGGGTTGTCTACTAATATAAGGGATTGATTAGCTAGGTTAAATAGTTCTTGCAAAAACAAGTCAGTTTTGCAATATGTGTACATTAACAGGTGCGTACTATTCCTGTTTCTGACAGCACGCATTCTCACCTGAGACCACTCTTGACACATTGTTGAGAACCAAAAATGTTCTGTTAGAAACGAACATTTTTTAGAATTAGGGACCTGTAGTAATGCTCCGATTTCAAAGTCGCAGCATGTGAATCCAAAAAAAAATTATAAAAATGACTTCTCTCAGCACTGTAGAAAATTGTGAGGCTAAGGTACCCCAAGTAACCTATTGACAATGTGAAGAAACTTCTAAAGATGAAATGAGTATAGATGGAATATGTGTTTTGTCTATATGAAACCTTGGTGTCTTTTAGTCTCCTCACAAAGGATGAACTGGTGGGAGATTGAGATAATAAAAATTGCAGTAAGAAAATGATCATTTTAATAATAAGTTTTTCAAGAGGACATGTTCTGTTTGGGAGAGGATGTGGAAGTGACGACCAGGCAACTAATCGGTGGACCTCTGGGCAATTGGGGCCACACAACATCAGAGATCCTATGCCTGATTCATCTTGATGTAAAGTCAAACGTTCCAACGACTATCTGTGGAAATGCCGGATGCGTTTGTCTGTAATGTCTCTCTCGCTGTGCTGAAGGTGCGCTCGCAGATATGACGCTGGGCTGTGGGCAGTGGAACCTAACACCTCTAAGGCGTGGCGAGCCAGCTGGGCCATTCGTCCCATTTTGGATTACCGACGCAGATGTCTATTTGGGTCCGGAACCACATACAGAAAGAGAAAATCGGTGTTGAGACGCAGATTGTCGTGTCACCATGTCATAAGCTGGTCTCTGGGTGTTGGATGTGTGGCCTGTTTGTCATGCGTTGGTGATGGTGGCGTTAAAGTAAAGATTTGCCGGGGTCAACCATTTAGAGTTTTCTGCCACCTTGGCCGGCGTGCCGACGCGTGCCTGACTCGGCTTCCGGCTTACTTGGGGCACCTTCTACTGCTGTCTCGCGGTCGGCTGGCGTTGTGTCCACGTGGAATTTGATGAACGTGAAGAGAGCAAACAGATGTCTCCAGTTATCAATCAGCAGGTTCATCCATTTGCCAGTCAAGTGTTTACTCTATATTTGGGCTGGGTGGAACGGAAAGTGCGAAGTTTTGTTTTTGTACCCGGGGTTTCAGGAGGGTGGCCTGCGCCAGGTAAAATTTGGTCATTTTGATGGCCTTAATGTTGTGCAGAGGATGCTCTGTGGTTGAGGAACTGGAGCAAATCATGCACTGTCATGTGAGAGGATGGTGCCTTGAGTTACCAGGCCTCTAGGGTTGAGGGGGCATTAGCAAAATACTCATCTTCCTATATCTGCCTCAATTCACGCCTCACCTATTTCCAGGCGAGGGACGTTCGGTGTGTGCGTTAGGGGAATACCTTCCGTTCTCCTGCCTCGCGCTTCTGCTATCCGGGCACAGCTTTCAATACTCACAGGCCCTGACTTGCCTCAGATGATGCACCTGAGAGCTGAGGTGCCGCCTTGGCTCTGAGCTTCTGGACCCTGAACCTCATGCCTATGAAGAAGCGTATAAAATTGAGGAAACCTGGTCGGGCCTTGTGGATTCTGCGGAGAGTGAATGGCTCCTCGTGTTCTGGCATCTTTGTTGTCCGTCTCTCTCCTGCACGGTCGCTGGCGGGACTGATGTTTCAGAGTGGGTCCAACGATCGTTCCAGAACGAAGGATATCACACTACAAATGGTCATGCTTGACATAGGGCATCGTCCGCACTTAACCATTTGTGTGGCTTCTTGTCAAAATGGCATGGATGGTGCAGAGCTCTTTCACCATGCCGTCCACGTCTCGGTGGTCCTCAACAGCGCATGGTCCGAACCGCTGCTTGTCAGGCCTGTGTCACTCTTCGTACTTTGCAGTAATGGCATTGCGCTGCTCCCTCAATGTCGCTGGAGCATGTGGGTAGGGTGGGATGTATGGGAATTGCCCGCGTGTTGCACGTCTATGTGACGCAGTTGACGGGGAGGGCTGAGGCTGACGCTGAACGCGAAGGCCGCAGGCGGGGACTCGAAGCAGGGTGCGATCGGCGGTCAGTGCGAACTTCAGGTCAAACGCTCGAGCCTTCTTCTGCAGCAGTCCGAACCCGGGTAGCTCTTTAGATATTTCTGGACTGACATAAGGTTTAGTGACTGTGCCAGGCAAAGGGATGTGCTCGCAGCTACCGATGTTAGAGGGCGGCCAGCAGAGTTTCGCCCTATTATGCGAAACCACATTGTCGGCGTAACAAGTGTTTTCTTGTCCCCAGCCAGAGCTCTGGTCTCGTTGCGGAGAGCCTTAGCCACAGCTCCTGACTGTGTGTGGACGCGGTGTCTCCAGGAGGATGTAATTTCATACACGGCTTGTGTCTCTGGGCACGGGTGGGATGTGCCAACAGAGGACTTTGGGGGGGAAAGTACGCCTGCACCTATCCCTTCAGTTTGTGAAGAGGTGGTGGCGACCGAGCCTGTGAGAGCCGCTACCGTCCACCCCCTCAGAGATAATCCACCGAAGCTCACCCGCAGTGGAACCTGTCACAGGAGATATAGCGGCCTTTGGCGGGACTTATAGTGTCCATGTGTCGGTGGATGAGTGGGCTTTTCGGACACAGATGCAGAGCAAGTCGCCCCCGCCCCCCCCCCCCCTCCCCCCCCCCCCCCCCCCCACCCCCCCCCCCCCCCCCCCCCCCCCCCCCTCCCCCCCCCCCCCCAAACCCCCCCAACCCCCCCCCCCCCCCCCCCCCCTCGCCCTCCCCCCGCCCCCCCCCCCCCCGCCCCCCCGCCCCTCCCTCCCCCCCCTCCCCCCCCCCCCCCCACCCCCCCCCCCTACCCCCCCTCCGCCCCCCCTCCCCCCCGCCCTCCCCCCCCCCCCCCCCC
>JAODAL010025612.1:0-40000 GCA_025379985.1 Phyllomedusa bahiana | reverse complement strand
AGTAAGGGGGTTCAGGATGTGGTCTCTCGGGGTGGTTGGTGGGGGTGTCTTTGGGCGTTGGTGGAGGCTGAATGACGGGTAGGTGAATCCCTGGATTCATGACTTGGTAGTAGACATGCGTCAAGCTGAGGAAGGCGCTTGGGTGGGGTGCGGCGGAGAGGAGGAGGGGGGCGGGAATAACAGAGGTTTGACAGTGGTTGGAGGCCCGGCATCGGTTGGCCGTTTTTTTGTGCCAGTGTGTGCCCTGCCATTGTTTCAACTCATGCGATTCAGCTGCATGATGGACTAGACTTGTTGGTGGTGTTAACCACTTAGAGGTTCTTGCCTCTGACTTTTGCGTTTACGGCAAGGGGCATTATGACATCGCTGGAGTGAGAATCAGAGGTTGCTCACGGCGGCCGCCAGGCTTGATAGAGGTCCTGGGACCTTCTTGTACGGTGGGATAAGCGAGGAGCGGGGTTTTGCGCTGAACGTGGCTGCCTGAAGATCATATCATCGGTGACTTCTGCGACCGCCCTCTCCCTTTTTGGTGGCGGGAACGTATTGTAGCACTGACTCCCTCATCGTTGTCTGTCCTCCTCGTCCATGATGGGAACGTGCGCAAACAAATCTGGCGGAAAAAGACCAGGATGGTATCGCGCAATTGTCGTCATCATCTATCATCATCAGATTCAACACAGGTGACTTGGTCGGTCTGACTGTTCTGCATCCAGGAAGCTGCGGGCCTACATTGCTGAGGGCAGATGTCAAGGCGCGTGGCCGCGACTCGCCCGGGATTTTTGCGATTGACGGCTTCCTTCACCGCTCCTTGATTGGCATCAGGTAACTGGGCGTTCAGAGCAGACTAAACTCTCCTCTTGTGATCGTGTGACATTTGCATTCGCCCCCAACCGCATTTTGTCATAAAGTGAGTCTTCAGACAATGGATTATCACGCAGAGGTGGGTACAACTGAGTTGACCTGGGGGCTGCTGATTAATGTTGCGGATGCTGATGACGACAATTGTGCCGGGTCTTGGAGTAGGGACGAGTAGGTAAGACGCTAGATGCAGGTTTGCTTAACCACTGAAGGGACAGAGATTGGCGTCGATGTTCGTTACTTAGATTTTCAGCAGGGCCCTTGACCACAGCGATGAGTTCAGGCCTGACGGTCCTCGCTCACACGGACGATCCGCTTGGAATGCGTGTTGTCCCCGCTGTATGGAAGGCGTGCACCTTCTCTCGTACTATCTACCGATCCATGTGCTATCCGCTCTTTGCTCGCTTACCACCTGCGCATTTCGCTCCATGTTTGTCTCAGAAATATAAAGAATTGAGGAAGGTATGGAATAGTTTTGGGAAAGTTCTCTTATTAAAAGATACAGCAAAATCACAGCTATTCTTCTCAAAATCAATCTAATGTCCAGAAACAAAAGAATTGTTGGATTCAAATTTAACTGCAAAGGTGTCTTATCAAATCAAATCTGGACTGGGCTCAAGAAAGTAGAAGAAAAAACGACGTATTCTGTTAGGTTTTCGTATATATACACGGGTATTTTTTTGCACCTGTTCAATTACGCTGTGGTGAGACTATAGAATTGCTGTTTTAAGAAGTTTCTTGGATGCTGCGCAATGAACAAAGCAGGGTGCGCAACAGGTCTGAAAAAAACAGTATCTGTTATGTTTTCGTATGTACAGGTATTTTTGGCAACAAACAACCTGTGCTGACTTACAGAGATTTTGCTAGGAGATTGTAATTTAACTGCAAGGTGGATATATCTAACACAGGTGGTATTGGTAAAATGTACATTAACACCTAGATCTGAAATATATACTGGATAATTAAAGTGGAGTTTTGCAACCTAGGAAACGTGTTCTATGTAATACGATGGTCATGTGTATTTTTCCATGCAATCGCAACACTTACGCACATCCCAGTCATGACGTCGCACACAATCTCACCTGACTCTATTCTGTATATTGATTTTGATGGCCGCAAAATTACAGGAGCGCCGAAAAATGGCGCGATCTTAATAGATGATGCTCACAGATTTTAACTTATTTAGCGCAGTGATCTGATAATTTTCGATCAGCCATAAAAATCCTGTGCCGTTTTCAACTTTGTCGATAGAAAACGCTCAACACTTCTCTTTACCATTGGGATTTAAACCCGTCCCCTCGTCTAGGGTTTTAAGCAGAAGGCACCTCAGTGGGTGTCTAGCAGCTCACTCCCCTTTCCATCTCTGGCTGTCTTCGTGAACACTGCAGTTGAATATCTACTGGAAATAATAGCGACACTGGACATGCTGAATACCTGGGGGACTACATTGTCACAGCACGGGCCCTGTTCTCTTGCACGCCCTCTATGGTGTCGCCATTACTGTTGATACACATCACAGTAAAATTGATCAGGGCTACAGACAGTGACTATTGCCTAATCACACCATCATTTGGTTAGACAAAACTTATCTTAAATTTTTCTCTTGGAGGCCTCTTTTCATACGAGGCAACGACCGCTCTAGGGTCTGTCACATCACTCTGTTTAAGCTAGTCTTCGCAGCACTCTGCAATCCAGCCCTCGTTCCCTGGATTAGAGCTCTCTCTTTCAGCAATACACTGGCCATCCGTTCACACTGGACAGATTGGTGGTTTATCAAGCCACTGGGCATGCATTTATCTGCAACTTGGCAGGCTAGCTCTCCATCAGGATAGACAGCGTGCGCTGGGTCCTGGCTAGAACACATCACCAGCTGGACTGTCAAGACAACTTCAGACACATCTTCAGGGCACGCACCACTCATTGACGGTTTTTACAGAGGAGGGTGCACTCAGGATAGAAACCATGTGCTATGGCATACGGCATTGGCGTAAACTGAGGCTGTAGCGTTGTGGAACGTGTTCTTCCAGATGTCATCTACCACAGTACACACATCACTTTGTGCTGCCCTTGGGCTGCATCCCACGTATGTGCCTTAGGGGCACACTAGAGCTAACCGCCTCTGCGTGCGGACTGGCTTGACGTGTCCTTAGCAGCACGTAGACAACTGCTTTATTCCCCCATAGCTTCTGACAGCCATGACCTATAGGGGCAGTCTGGCGTGTTCTCCTTACTGGCTTAGTTCACACTTTGTGCTAGAACTAGATTAATCGCCTCCCCCTGCTCAGGCTGGTGTGACATGGCTTATTGGCTACTAGGTATATGTAGACCTCAGTTAGTAGCATTTTTCAATAGGCAATATTTCGCTGACGAAAACGCTAAATCTTAAAGTCCATGAGACTTTTTCTAGTTCATGTATCACCGTCTCATTGGCACACATGTTCTGGGGCACACGTTTACTGCGCACGCCTGGCACAGTTCAGAGACTGTGTGGCAGGGACTCTCTAGCCCACCATCTTCTCAGGGGCTACTTCCCATGGGGGATATAGTTCATGGCTCTTTAAGCGGTAGGCACAGAACGCTTATATTAGGGGGCGCTTTCCAAGATACTCAATCGCAGACGACTGCGCTTGTACCTGGCCCGCTGGCCGTTCTCCTCTCATCGCTGCCACAGAAAATAGGGAAAGTCGCGCAGATATGCCAAGCACAAATTCCACTTGTGGGTGTTCCAACATACCTCAAGAGAATATGGTTGCAGGTCCCGCTTAAACAAGATGTCAAAAATTATAAGTTCAACAGCGCTTACACGGTTCTGGGGTCGGATCGCCTTCACGCAAAGGTAGGTGTTGGCGTGTCACTGTAGACCCTTTGGCGAAGTCCAGAGTCCAACCCAATAGGGGCTGGATGTGCATCACCCACCAGCAAGATCTCTGGGTCTCACTCACTTGGCGTCTCCTTTCGCTGGTACGCTCAGCAGCGGTCCTTCTGTTGTGGAGGGCTGGTTGCTTCGGAAGGCGCACGCCTCCTTTTTACCACTTCAGCTGCTCACTCTGGTCAGGGGTGTTAACCTCATGATGGTCAGGAACACCTGTGGCTTTGTCTTCTTCTTGGAGACCGCATTCGGCTTTTTTGACACCCAGTCTTTTTCACTGACTCCAAGGGCCTGTTGGGTCTGTCATTTCTTGGATAGCGCTGTAGGGGAACGGAGTGCTTGCAGCACAGCCTATGCTGCTGAGAATTTGGGGGCAGACTTGGCCATATCCTCTCTTGCATCGGGCAATTGCTCCGCTTCAATATAGTTTTTTCTGTTCTCCACATGGCAAAGTTATAGTTCTTAGGCTCAGCAAGAGCAGTCACTTTACTTGGGGTGCGATCCCCCGTTCTCCACAGACAGTGTTCCTGCTTCCCTGTGGGAGACTCGCTTTTCCCGTCCCCCGCAAACACGCAAGTCTCTTCAGTCACCAATAAAGGCTGTGGGGTGTGTCTCCTCTTTTTCTGAGAATGGTGCTTGCCCACACTAGCGCACATATCCAGCAGTCAATATGTAGGTCTGCAGCAGTCCTGTGTAAACCGCACTTTTTTTTTCTTACCACCAGAGCTTTTGTACACAGTCACTTAGTGCCAAGTCTTGTTGCCCAGATGCATACTCCTTCCACCATATTGGTAAGACCTGCTTCACAGCATGTCAAGCTGCCATCTTTGTTACAGTCTTAGGGGGTCTTTAGCTCTGGGATCGCCGTTTGGGATAATGACGGATTTGGCACTCCGGTATATAGGCACTACAACACTCCCGGCGTCAGTTTTATTAATGGCCGCAGCAGCTTTTATTCATGCTCAGGATAAACGCTGTGACAGCAATACATAAATCATAAACGGAAAAACCTCAGGCTCCAGGCTGGCCACTAAACTACCTCGCTGTGTAGTCCCTGTCTATTTCCGTGGCCCTCAGGGACTATCGCCGAAGTACCACAACCCTCTGTCTTACCAGTGTCCTGCTGGGTTCTGGCTTCTCCCTCAGCTGTGTGGTGCCAGGAGCGTCTGTCTCTAGCTCTCTGCTGCTCCAGTCACTCTGGTTGCAGACCTCGCACCCGTATTCCAATAGTTGAGGCTTTATAGTGCCTCCAGATGCACCCAATGGGGCTGGGAACAGAAAGACCTGGAATGTGGGAACAACCACCCACCCATCTGCGTTTGTTCCGGAGAAGGCCAGCCCTTTTAATGGTGTCTGAACATTAGCCGTGTCGTGGTATAAGGGTCAGCATAGTCCTATGCTCGCTCGACGACTAGTATCCGGACTTCCCTCACTCAGAGACCAGGACTCTCGGTTGGCGACGAGCACTTCCCCTATGTTGTGGGGAGAACCATGGCGACCACTAAATGGTCGGATCTCTCGTGAGCAATAAGGTATATATGTCTATGTAAAGTTTAGAGTCACAAACCATAGGATTATATGTATTGTAAGGACATGTTATGGCAGCTGCAGTGTACTTATCTCGCAATAGGTTGCAAATGTGACATGCTGGGACTTGTAGGAGTTAGAAGTTCAGAATGCCCCATTCAGCCATCCTGTGTCAGTATGTGTGTGATGTGTCAGTATCATTCTCTGTTTTCGGTCCTCCTCTTAACCTCTATATTTACATGTCTTTTTGTCTCGCGTGGTCCTAGGTATGGTTCGGGAACCTGTGGGTGAAATCACGACTAGGTCACATTCGTCCTTCTGTGCACATGGTACTTCTAACACGCTTTCTGCTTGAACTAGATTTGTCCCTCTAGGGCTGTATCTAGGTTGAGCGGGGCTGTGGGAACACGCACCCTCGCTCCCCATTCATCTTGCCACCTTGTAGGGACGCGCTCTGTGTATTGGGAGCTGCAGCAATGATTTCCGCTGTGATGTATTTATTTTACGGGGGTGCCGTATGATTAGGGGAATGTCATGACTTAATCTATACTATGGTCTTACTTTTGTCTTAATCTAGTGTTCTTACTTTTCGGGGGAAAAATGGTATGGTGTCTAGAAAACTTGTAGACTGTGTTGTCCATTAGGCAACAATCGCAGAGTTCCCTTTAATTTTTTTCATGAGCACTAGATGAAATGATAAAGCAGCGCCCTGATTGGTTTTGCAGCAGAACAAAGAAAAGTACTAGAACTAGTTCTATTTTCATATATGCAGTGTCCAAAGTGTGTCTTTAGTGGGCCGCATGCTATGGATGGGGGACTCAATAACAAACTACGTAGCCTTATTTTTCTAGGGTGCATGACCTTAAAAGGGTTGTTCACGTTATATTGTTTTACTCATTATGTATATGATAGAAAATCAAAAATTTTCTGATATATTTGTATTAAAAATTCTGCTTTTTTTACCAGTGCAGTAGGCTCCTATTTAGAAAAAAAAGTTTCGTCTTCTTGTGCCCATGCATTAATGGCTATTTGGAGTAACTGTATATGGCAAAAACCAGTCTCTGGTGCACCCACTACGAAATATGAAATGGGATTCCGGAGGGGGGTGTTTTGTCAGGTAACGCAATAGATTTAGTTGAGGAAGCGTGCTTGTCCCAAAATGTAATCCTTCAACAGCATCTTATCATCTTTCTACTTTGTTTTCAAATTAACCTTGTTAACATCAACCTTGAAAACAGTAGGGTGTTATTTACTCGATTTTTGTTTTACTCTCGCGCCATTAACAACCTTGGATGTTTTGCATACGGTCAGGTCAGTTGTATTGGGGGTTCAGCACCTGGATTGTAACATACGTCCTCTAGAATATCGCGCAAACTCTCTTGCGCGGTGATGTCAGCTGAATATTAAGCTGACATCCCTGCTCATGGCGTCGGCCCTTGAAAGAAAGAGATTACTCTGGGAGGGAGGCTATGGGGGGGTGTCAGAGTCCGGTTAAACCTGTAATTATCTCGACTCATCGGGTTCTCAATAACTGTAGGGGGAGAGGCATAGAGGTTAGATACGCTACTCCTGGTCTGCTGTCGGGCGACTCGCGCATAAGCCGAGTTGCGGCAGAAAGCGCGATTAGGCGAATCGTGCGGTCTGTGTGTGATGACAGGCAGCACGGATAGGACGGTAGAATGGCTTCCGGGTTTGTCTGTGACGTCACGATGCCCGGCCGTGTCCCCGTGGGGCATGGCCCAGGTCATCATGACAGACAGTTACCATAGGAAACGCGCAGTCACAGCCTAAAGCTATGTATCTGAATTCTATTGGAATGAGGGATCTGATGGATCTCTTATTCAAATCCCCTTATGGGAAAAAAGGAAAATAAAAGAATGTGAGGTGAAGAAATAGTAAAAGAAAAGTTAAAAACAAGTAATAAAACACAAACATGAAAAATAAAATAAAAATCATGTACACCGCCTGTTTTCCCTTTACACAACAGTCTCTCCAATCGCCCCAAATAAAAGAATGGAAATAATTAAAATACCCATATTTGGTATGCCGCATGTGTTACGGGACCTGCCCTAATTAATTCTATCATGCTCATTAACCGTACGCTGAACGCCGGAAAAAAAATCACATATTAAGATTGTTTGTTCACTACGCGTATCAGCACATTAAAATGGAATAAAAAGCGATTGCAAAAACTCCTATAAATCGCCAAAGTTGTACCAATTAAAACGTAAGTTCATCCCGCGCAAAAAAAAAAGAGTCGCTTACACAGCTCTTGTTATACGGAAAAAAGGGAGAAAGAATGTATGGCTTCAGAAGTTAGCAATGCAATAAATATTGTTTTCAAACTAAAACACCTTTCTTTTTTTTGTAGTGGTGCGTTTCAGAGATAAAATATATAAACAGATAGTCGCCGTAAAAATGTATCGATTCCCAAGTGTAAAGCTAACTTATCGTACGGATATCTGCACGGTGAGTGCTGTTTAAAATAAAAAGTAAAAAACGCTCTAATAGGATTGCATGTATTTTCTACACCGCCTGCAGTTCCTAGTAAGAAATGGGATTTAAAAGAGATCAAAAGCTTCGTCCCCAAAATTGTTTTACTATAAAAACGTCGAAAAGGTCGTATCCGGAAACAAAATATGTCCTAGACCACAGCATCACAAACACAGGAGAAAAAATTTAAATGTTATGGCTCTCAGGAGCTATGGCATGCTAATATCTTATTTTCCTGGTTGAATAACAGTTGGTTTTTATTGTATAGTAAAGGTGGCACATGTGATATGAAAAACATTAAAAAATTGGGTTAGCCGCTGTAAGCGTCGTTGAGCTGCTGATTAAAAGATAGCATGTCATATTATACCCGTACAGTTTACTCGCTATAAAATATTCTAAAATACAAAAAAACACTATACGCAAGATTGCTTATTGTGAACATAGCTCATATGCTAGCCTCCATGCTTACCAAAAAAAACATCAACTCATCGGAATATAACAAGCTCCATAAGGGTCGCAGCTATCCGTACACAGAAAAATAAAAAATTTTTTAGCTATATTCTATTGTGTTAAAAGTAATGATTACACGAAAAAAAAACTATATAAGAAATCTAGTATAATGGTAAGTTGTTCCGACCCCTCGATAGTAAAAGTTTTCCTGTTTGTATTTTCACTCCTGAGACAAGGGCGAACAGATTGTAAAGAGATTGTGAAGAATCCTCATATAATACAATGGACAGAAGAATTCGTTTTCCTTCCCCGCCCCACCGGGTATTTTTCTCAACGGTTCAGGGTGGGTGTCGAGTCGAGTGATGGTCTGTTGCATACCGCCAAATTATTGGTCGTCTAGAGAGCAGTGTCGACCAGTGTAACCTCTTTGTTGAGGTGAGATGTCCTTCGGTGAGGGTGGTGTGAATTCCCAATTTGGTGGCGCGACTTATGGATAGTGTTCACTTGTTTGGCTACCTTTGGGGACTTTGCAATGTGACGATCATGGCCCCAGACCGCAATTTCCTACGTTCCAAAAGGTCCGCCAGAAATAGCGCCTCCCTTCCAGCTGTCACGGGCTCTGACATGCGTCCCAAAAAGAGTTTATACCCAATATTGGGTATTTCCGAAACGTTTGGAAGGAGAATGGCTTAAATCAAAATGTTGGTGGTTTTTTTTTGTTTCTCGTAGGGATTTGGTGTAACATGATAAACATTTTATAGATAAAATTTGCAGATTGTGGAAATTTTTTTTTTTTTACTAATTTTCACAGGGCTAATGGCTAAAACGAATATGGAGAATCAATGTGGGGTCTATTATACTCACTGCACCCCTGATTTATTATTCCGTTGTAGAGGGGTGTAGTTTCCAATCGGGGTCTTTTTAGGGGTGTTTTATTAAGTTTTAAGCACGCCATTAGGGTGTTAAAAATGAGGACCCGAGTGTCCGTAGGTGCTCCTATTTTCTGAGGCTTGTGGTTGAGCCAATAGTGCACTAGGGCCACAGTTGTGAGTATGCTCTAAAAAATGGCAGGAACCTGGGGGAATTTGATATTTATCGTTGCATGTACTAGTGACATTTAGTTATTCCAGTGAGTAAGTTGGATAAATATTGAAAATCTGCGAAAATAGTGAATATTTGTGAAATTTCACCTCCACTTTGCTTTATTTGTGTGAAATACCTAATGGGATTAACACAAATCTTTCTTAACACTGTTGTAATTACTTATAAGGGTGTAGTTTCTTAGATGGGGTCATTTGTATGGCGGGTAATCTAACTTACAGGCCCTCTAAGCCATGTCAGAACTGGACTGGATCCTAAAAAAATGTATATTGAAATTTTTTCTTGGGAAATGTGAGAAATTACTCTAAGTTTCTAAGTCTCTAATGTCTAAAATAAGAAAGAAATAAAAAAAAAAAAAAATCATTAATAAAATGATGCGCAACCTATAGTGGACTATGGTTAGATTGCTAGTTCTAAACTTATCTATTTGTGGTGAATGTAGTCATTATCCGTCTTTGCACGCTCAGAAAATTTTTGGAACTTTCAAATGACCAAAATTTTTCAAAAAGTATTTTCATTGAGATTTGTTATTATTTTTTCAATAACAAGCAGGTTTGTAAGTGAGTCAGAATTTTTTACTCAACGTAGATGAACAATGTGTAGACGAGAAAGAGACAAATTCTGAGACACATGGATGGTAAGAGTGTCAAAAATGTTATTCTACATTGTGAATATGCAGATTTAAAAAAAATTTAGGCTGTCAGGAGGCTCAGAAACTGGCTGAGTCCTATAGAAGGGGTTAATTGATTAACTTAATTAGAAACATGACTCAAGTGATGGACTGTGTTCATTACTTGGAGTGAGATCACATTAGGTTACTCAGTAAATTAGGTGTTGCTGGATTATAATTATTAATAATTGTATTTATGCACTGTTATTCAATTTTTAATTACCCTGTAGAGGTCATGTAATCCTATTGCTAACTAAATGTCAGGCACTCACATGACATATTGATGGTGGTCGCACATGACAGCGAGCGTAGTCCATGGGGATGTCCGCAGTACCATGGACAGGAATGTGGACTATCCCACTTTTTACTTTCTACATAGTGACCTACTACATTTGTATACATGGAGTATAGAAACAGAATTTTGAATACATGTATATTTGAAAATTGTAAATAGACAAAAGTCAAATATAAGTGGACAAGACCCTTTAAATTGAATCTTTACTGTTTAGCTTGTTTTGTGCAAGATGAATTGTAGTGTCACTTTTGTAAAACAATGCAAATTTCCTAGTGCGCTAAATAGTCGATGAGAAGGCAAGAGTGTATTGGAGGATCAAGTAGATGCAAAATGGGCACTTAAAGTGCTGCGAAGATTGTTTTGCGCCTATTTTTCCTGAATAAAGCATGCGGCCTGAATTATGAAAGTATTTTTTTGTGCAATTCCATATTGTGGCGGTCTAGGTTCATACGATGCGTTTGCCTGTGTGTGTGGGCGCTTTAGTTAATGTGATCAAATACAGTGTGTGTATACCGATATGAGATAGGCTAAAATAAAAGAATAAGTCTCATTAGAATAGCTATGTCAGATGAATAGAACTATTGGCTCACTGATCTTGCTTGGTGACTGACAGGTAATAGAAGAAATAGAAAAAATCTGAACAACTATTTATTTCTAACATATTTCAGAATAATATAGGTCATTGGTTTATTTAATTATAAAAATTAATTTTAGATTTAATGTTGAGAAATGGGCAGATCGATGGCTCTAACGAAGTGCGGGACATTCGTTAAGAATTTCCAGTTGAAGACTTGTCGGTTCTGCACGAAGTGCGAAGTTTGGGGTGATGCGTGGAAGCGAAGCGTGGTTTTGTTTGCTAAAATGGCGCAAGGACATTGGCGTGACTCATGGGGCAAGAGAAATCTGGGAGAAAGAAAGGAACACCCTGTCAATTGACCATGTGCAGAGATGAAGTCAAGTCAGTTGATTCCGGCAGGCTTTCTGTGACGTCGCACAGTACAGCGCCACACTATAAAAATAAGGACTGCTCACTCTCTCCTCAACAGTTCTCTCAGTTGTGCCCTGAAAATAGCGTCCTTCTGCTGCATGCATAAGCTTCTCACTCAAAGCAATACTTGCTTTTATCGCAGCGAGTGCGGGGGGAGGGAGGGGGAAACAACGTGGAAGTCTGTCAGTAGCTTGAACCAGCGCTTCTGTATGCTGCTGATCCATTCTGATAAGTAAACTGCTCTTAACATGAGGACCTGCGCCGCTTATTCCGTTCTCTATTGTTTTTTGTTTGGTGGTGGGTATTATAATTAATGTCAGGGGGGAGGGTGGCTAATTTCTGCCCCAGTATATATTTAAATTTCACCTGTTCATGTTTCAATAGGGTAAGTTTCTATCCAAGGAGTTTTCACGAAGAGCCCGTTCTTGGTCCAGATTTGGAGTCAAATACAGTTCGTGGTTTATTAGACCACTGTATAGATACATCTAAAATTCTTCTGGTCAATTCTGGAGCAGACCATTTATTGATTCTCCAGGGTTAATTAAGCCAGTTGTTAGTGGGAGTATTTGTAGTAAAAGTGCAGGCGTTGGTTTTTCACCCCCAAAATAGCTAAGATAATTTCATTGTACATTTTCTTTGAGACATTTAATATCTCAAGGGTTTAATTAAGCCTTTGTTAATGGGTGTCATGGAAAGATACAGCTGTTTTTCACCCATATTAACTAATACGCATTTCATTCTGGTCATTTTGGAGTGTATTTAATATCTGCATAGGGTTGTATTAAGCTGTTAGTGGTTTTTATGTGAGTAAAATACAACAGGATTTGTTCACCCCCATATGCAGAACTAAATTTCTGTCTGTTCATTTCTGAAGCGTCTATTATATATCCAAGGTTAATTAAGCCCTTTGTAGTGGGTTAATTATGGAGTGAAATACAGGTTGTACGTTTTGATTTGCCGCATATAGGCCACATTTTTACTACGTGTTTTTTTTCTGTAGGCTAGTTTGATATCGCCAAGGGTTAATTTCTCCTCTTGTTTTTGTGGTTAATTTTTGGGAGTGTAAGTACGCAGGGTGTGGCCTATTTCTTGCGCAAAAATACATGCCTGGAAAATCGCCAATCAACTTCCAGACCTGTGGGGGTATTTTTAATCTATGGCCTAAGAGTTGATTTATTTCTACTTTGTTGTGGAAGAATTCTGTGTCAAGTATCAGTGTTTTATGTATTTGACAGTTTGTAATTTTCTTTATTGTGGGTGATTCTGTTAAATGCTGATTCATGTTAGAGCCCCCCCAAAAGTAGTGGAGAGGGTTGTCATCAGTAATTTTGCATTGTACGCAGGAGATCTTTTGCGTATTCTGGTTGTGATACTTTCTCAGTGTCCGCGCTTTCAGTGTTGGTCAATAAGATGCCTCATTGCTAAAGGCCAAAAAGAAATCAGGAGTTGAACCCAAAAAATATAGTAAATGGAAAAAAACTTGGATGTGTTCTTTGTTTTTAGTATGCATTCACAGATTTAAAGAAGGGGGTAAATACCAAAATAGTGGCAATGTCATAGAGTGGTGGAGGGATGGAAACGCACTGTAGAAAACCTCAGGAGTGTGGTCGACTGAGAGAGTGCTCAGTTGGCAGTGTTTTTTGCTTTTATTCTTATCTAATTTTAGTAAAAATGTTGTACCGTGTAGCCATAGAAATAGTAAAAAGAGGTGAAAAAATCGGGATCCTTTTAGGGGAAAATGAGTATATTTGATGGAAAGCTTTCGGGGAAAATAGCCCCTTTTCAGACTTGATATATACAAGAATTAAAAATTCAAGGCTTTTTATAACACAGACAGGGCCCTTCAAAGGATCTTAAAATTTTTAAAACATAAAAAAAAAGCAATAAAAGCAAACAAGTAATTTACAACAGGTCAAAAAATTAACTATCTGGAAATTGTGAGGCATGTCCAACCCCGCCCTTTTATCCAAACTTAACAGTGATCCCAAGGACTTTTAAAAAAACAGCTAAAGAATTGATCAAGAAGTTCCAATCAGGCCAGGGGCAGGTAAGGGGCTCTCCAGCAGATCCGGGCCCGGGGGCTGTTCCATGCTCCCAAGATCCAAAAAGATGGAAACCCCCTGGGGGGCCTTCATTTCTGGATTGGGACCTGACAGAGAAAATCTGGGTTGGGGGGAAAAAACCCCCTAAACCCCCTGGTCGAGATACTCCTATTTAATCCGGACCCAACATTTCTTAAAAAAATCAATGCCCTCGGCCCCATCCGAGGGCCCCTTTTGGCAACCCAGGGAGTAGAATGTTGTATACAAATCCCCACAAGGATGGAGTTTTGGCATGGGGGACACCCTGGAGAAAAAAACCCTCCAAAAAAAACCAATAACCAGCTCATACGTTCATACTCACCCAAAAATATTTTTTTTTTGGGAGGGGAATATATCTACAGCGAATGGGAAAATTCAAGGGGTCGAGTGGCCCCCGAGCAAACCTTTTTTGGGGTGAAGGGAAAGGGAGCGTTTTATCCCAATCACCCCAAACCCAATGTACCTCCGTTTATCGTTGATATATTGTTCTTGGATGCGGGGAGGGGGCCTAATTCAATTCCATAATGATTTCAATAATTTCCACCCCACCTAAACTAGCTTCCCTATTCAGAGAGCAAAATCCCTTTCTGGATTCAAACCACAAAAACCCGGCACTAACATCGTGTACAAAACCCACAGACAAAAGGGTACCTCATATGACATTCCACCCAAAGCACAAAAGCAACCCTTATTACGCCAGGCAACGGTAAAAACGTATTTGCTCCAAAAAGACAGACGACAAACACCTCTGGATCTGAGGACAAATTTCCCCCAAATTGGGATACAGCCCAAAAATGAGGGGACAATCAAAACGCAAAGGGGCCCCCATTACCAGAGACAGTTACTTAATACAAGAGACCCAAAGAAGAAAAACAAGTGCCCCTGTTGTAACCTACAACCACCTGGAGTTACAAAAAATTTGCCAAGGCTTCAACCTTGCTCATAAGCAATAGCCCCCAAAGACATTTTCCCCAGCCCCCCCTCCCCCTCTCCTTTCGGCAACCCCCCAAACCTGCGGCGTTTATTTTTCCCGGAGCGCCCTAAAGGGCCCCAACTGAAAATGGACCTCCCCCTCCCCGAAAAAAACGGTGCAAGACCTGCGTCACATCCACACGCTACAGTTACCGTCCCACAGTCACAGCAGGGGCCAGAATTAGAGGGACATTTCCTGCAGGTTAGCAATGTGGGTGTATCTTCATGTGTGCGAAACCCCCGACCACGGGCCTTTATGGGGGGGGAAAAGGAAAAGGGAAACTCCCAGTGCATGAACTCACACGTTTTCACTATAATAACAGTGAATGATTTCCAGTGGCACAAACTTCTCCAGAGAGGAACAACTGTATTGAAGATCTAAGATTGTGGTTTTAAGGGGAAACATTTAAGACGCAGGGGAAAAAAAGGAGTGGGAATTTTAAAAATTAATCCCAAAATTTTCAGACTCTGCAAAATGGGTTAAAATTCCATGCTATTTTATGTCAAACTATAGTGAATGTGATCCCCAAAAATTACCGTGATGGCTGTAGATAAAGGGGCCAGATTTACTGACCCCTCTGTATCCTCAAAAGTTTCCCAGAAGTTAATTGTTTGACCTTTGTAAATGATTGTTTGCTTATATTGCTTTTTGTTATGTTAAAAATTTCAAAGATCCTTTTAAAGGGCCCATGTCTTGTGTGTATAAAAAGCCCTGTGAATTTTCAATTTCTTGTATATCATCAGTCGAAGAAGGGAGCGTTCTCCCCGAAAGCTTCCCACAAAAAATACTCATTAAAGCTCTAAAAGGTATCGCCTTTTTCTTCACTTTTCCCTTCTAAACTTTGTAACTGAAAAATTTATTCCAGGAGCTCTTGACCTCCATTACAAAAACAGGCTCTCCACCACACTGATAAAACCAAAAACTCCCACAACACGAGAGGGAAAAACCATAAAAGTAGTGGACCCTAGAGGCCATAGACAATATATACCTATTCTACATCCTTTTTTTTTAAACAACAAGATAGTTAACTAGAATAACAATACAAATTTGCACATAAACCCTAGGAAATATTTTGGGGAATTGATTAGTCATAGAAGGGCTGGCTTTCTCCATTCTGCCAGCCTTTTAACCCTACGAATTTTTTCCGCCCCCCCTTGGTTGCCCCTCCGACCCTGGCAATATGTGTTCGGGAATTTTCCAGTCTTTGGCCAGATTTCCCCTGGTGCATCGGCAGTGTCCGTGTTGTCTCACTGTTTGCACTAGCTCATTTTTTTGGATGTCTGCGTAACCTCCCGGGCCCCCCCTCTCTTTCTTGTTTTTCTCAAATGTCTTTGATTTCTCCTCAATCTTTTTCCCTCTTCTGGACAATTTCTAGGACCCCGGGGCCAAGTTTCTGGGACAACCTTTGCCTTTTGAAAAATTTTTGATATTGTCATCGGCTGCAGCCGTACATTTTATGTCTCTGAAGATCAGGCTGATCCTTTTTGACCTATTAATAGAAAACTTGCCTTTCTTGATTTTTTTTCAGTTGGTTTCTAAAATTCCCCCCCTCTTGTTTTAGCAGTTGACGGGCCCTTGGGAGATGTCCTTGTCCGTTGCTATGGGTTTTGTGATGGGCTGTGTTTGACCTTGTTGGGTGTGTTTCTGTGATTAGTTGGAAGGGAGACATTTCCCCCGCCTGCTTTTCTTTCCACATTTGTCTTTTGGCTGTTTTTTTCTGCGGATTCTTTGCCGTTACTTTGTGGATAGCCTGGGGATGAAAATCTGATGCTCAAAAATCCCACATTTTGCTGAAAGTTTTGAAATTTTTTCAATGTAAAATGCGGCCCATTTTTGAGAAAACAATGTCCGGAATCGATATCTGGAAAGTGGGGCCCTTAAATTTTTTTAAACATGTCATTGTCCCCTTTTGCCTTTTAAAAAGTCACTTCCCAGAAGTTGGAAAAAAAAGTCCATGTAATCAGGTATTCTTTGTCATTCCAATGAACAACTTGTTCCTATTTTTTTCCTTGGGCCCGTTTGGAATTGCGTGTGGTTGAAGGGTTTTTCTTTTGGTTTTCTTATCATGCATGAATGCACATATTTCACATTTTCTTGAAAATCTTTTTGTGGTCGTTTATTCCCGGCCAATAAAACCCAATCTCGTGCGCGGCGTAGACATCCTTCCTTCCCCCGGGACAGAGTGCAATTTCTCCCTGATGACGTTTGAGAGATTTGGTATGCGGTCTTTCTCCTTTTAAAAAAAGGGCTCAGGGTGCACTGATAATTCATCTCTTATGTGGAAAAAGGGAGGATTTCAACTGGGCTGTTTTTGTATTTTGGCCCCCCCCTTCAAAATGACGGGTTTTTAAAATTGGAGTGCTTTTCCTCCTCTGTAAGATCTGTATTTTTTTAAGCTGGGCCTTTGACCAACTAGGTATTCACCCTTATTGAAAGCTTTTTAATTCCCTTTTTATCTTCCTGTCATGGGAATGAAGCTTGTCAGGTATCGCGTCATAGTCTTTTTCCCGGACAATAGCAGATTTTGAAATCTATTTCTGAAGTCGTAGTAGCATGCGCTGTAATCTTTTGGGGATTTAGTAGTGGTTTTTTTGTAATGCTCTCCAAGGCTTTGATCAGAGTGCCATTACTTTGGGGGGCCTAATGTACTGGTGAAAAATTTTCCATCCCAAAAAACACCAGTAGTTCCTTTTCCAAATTTTAGATATCTTGTTCAGTCGGCGTTGAGCTCTGCTGGAAATGTGATTGGGTCTTATCCCGCATTAGTGTGGCTCCCAGACCTATTCTGATGCATCACATTGGCTCCATGCAGCTCTGGATCAAAGTGTTTTAGGGTTGCTGTTTCTCAAGGGCCTTCTTCAAACCCACTGGAAGGCAGTTTCTTGGTTTTTGCCATTCCCGGAACATCTTTGTGAGTTAGCTGTCTGTGGCCACAATGTCTTTACAGATGCCTGCAGAATTGGAAAGGTAATTTACCCTGCCCAAAAAATCTTGTACTCCACGTCATTGTAGGGGTGGGAGTCTGTAAATTTTTTACCTTTTCAGGGTACACTTTTAAAACCCTTAGAGGTTAAAAGTCCCAAAGTACGGGACCCCTGTCATTTTTTAGTTTGAATTTTTTTCCCGGTTCAGTTTTATACATTTTCTCGACATCTGTCTAAAAATTTTTCCCCATTTTGTGTCATGGTCCCTTTTTTGCCGAGTCACGGTCTTTCCTTCTCCCCCAAATTTGATATCTCTGCAATTGGTTTTTTACTCCAGGAAGTCCTTCCGGGGGCCTTTTCATCAATTGCGGGCCCGGAAAAAAATTTTGGGGCGGGGATTATTCCCATGGCATTCTGAGCCTTTAAAAGTCCAAATGGGGAAAAAAGCGTCAATAAAATTTATTCTTTATCCGTTTTAAAGCCAGAAACCATTTTTTACATCACATACAGAGAATATTTTCACCTTTGATAGGTCTGGTAAATGTTTCTATTGTGGCTTGGATAAAGGTTTTTTTTTAGAGCTTTTTTTCAAGGTTTTGGTCAATGCAGATTCTTAACTTGCCTATGGTTTTTTTACTTCACCAAATGCTTATTCCCGTCTGTGCTCTCCTGCAATGGGACTATTATGCCTGCTTCTCAAAACGTGGAGTTCTTTTTAAATTGGTTGCATTAAAGCTAAAGGGACCTTCTGTCGGCAAAACTTGTAGGGTTTTACTGTTTTGATCAATTTCTAGGTTGTATTTGCCTTCAGGGACCATCCCCCCTTTAAATAAACCTTTTTTATTTTTTTAGTTTGATTCAAGTTGCTTAGCTTTCCTTTTAAAGTGTGCGTGCTCTGTGAAGCTTCAAGTACCATAATATTATGAGACTGTACCCTTATTAAGTCCATAGCCTGAACTGCCTTTACCCCCAGTAAAGGTATGTGATCACCTTCCGGTAGTACAGTAAATTCTACTCTGTAACTCTTCTTGTTACATGGGTTCTGTAATTTTAGTTTGCAAGTCCCTTGGGCTTTAGCACACTTTTGTTGTACATCACCAGTACTTTGTCAGTCGGCTCAATAGTGACCTTGTTGGTCAGCCGAGTAATTGGAATTACATTGCAGCTTGCTCCACAATCCATCTGAAATTTTACGGGCTGCTCATCCACCAAAAAGGTTGCAAAAAGCTGCTTCCCCTCATTAGCTGCTGCTGGGTGTTTGACTGCATGGACATTCTCTGTTGCAGGCTGCAGCATGAGGAGACTTGAGTGGTGAAGTGGTAGCAGCATCAGAAGGCTATGTAATGGCCCAGTGAAGAGTGGGGAAGTGGGTGGCAGTACCAGTCGCAGGTAAAGATGGTGGGTGGTAGAAGGAGCAGCTGGCAGCAAATGTGTGGAATCAGGCCGGTTGCAGCATCAGAACGGTAGCTGAGGCAGGTAGCCAAAAGAATCCAGGGTTCGGGGTCTGCTCCAGGTGCTGCTGCTGGTGGGTACCTAAATCACTAGGAGGTGAAGAAAGCTGCTCATCGACAACTCCAGACTCAGGTTGCTGCTGATGGAGCTGGTACTGCTCGTAACCCCCCATCACCCCACAGCAGCCGTGGCAGTGGTACATGAGCGTTGATGAACCCACCCGGTCAGACCTGCTATATAGAGGATGGACCATGGCGCAGATAGGCAGCGGCCAACTGACTACATAGGATGTCTCTATAGTAGGTGAGTTTGTCCTCTGTCTTGGCAGGTGAAAAAATGCCCCCATTTGGGACCGGTAACAAAGGTCCAAAAGGGTGGAGAGCCAGAAGTCATCCCTCTGCCGGATGCTGACTATTCGGCTGTCACTAGCCAGGCAAATAAGTATGCTGCGGTCCATCTGCACAAATGAGGGACTCTCTGCCTCCATCTCCACTGTATACTCCCACAGTGTGTCTGGGTCATCTTCCTCGTCTCCTAATCCTCCGGTTGATCCTGCTCCTCTCCTGTCACCTGTATAAAAAAACACTCATGTCACCAGACACTGCTTGTGCTCCAATGTCTTCCTCCTCCAGTTCAGCCCCCACTGGACTTATGCGGCCGTAAGATGTAGTCGCCACGTCTCCAGTCCCCTGACCAGAAAGATTTTGAAGCATCTGTTCCAGGACATGAAGCAGTGAATGACGTTATTCATCCCGTAGTCCTGGCAACTGACAAATAACCTGTCCTCCTCGAAGGGCCTGAGCAAACGGCAAGTGTCACAGATGAGCTGCCACTGGCTGACATAAAAATTACACAGGGGAATACTCCTGTCCACTTTGATCATCAAAAAATCGTTAATGGCCTTTCTCTGTTCATCAATTTCCCCCCTGTTAATATATTTATTCATGTTCATCAATTTCCCCCTGTTCATCAATTTCCCCCTGTTCATGAATTTCCCCCTGTTCATTAATTTCCCCCTGTTCATAAATTTATTCCTGTTCATCAATTTCCCCCTGTTCATCAATTTCCTCCTGTTCATCAATTTCTTTTTTTCTCTGTTTATAGTATCTCTGTTCTGTTTAGCTCAAGGAGGTTGTGCTTGGTGGTGTAGAAATGGCAGAAGTGAATGCAAAGTTTCCTGGCCAGTTCTTTGAATGGTGCAGAGTCCGCCACTTGAAAAGGGAGAGACTGCAGTACCACCAACTTGGACAGGAGCACGGTCAGCTTCTGCACTTAGGGATGGCTAGACGCATACTGCTGTCTCTTGGCAATCTCTCTCGGTGCACGACTGCTGGCACCATGAGTGCCAAGGAGCTGTAGTATCCGGACCGGTAGATGATGTAAAAGACAGGGAGTTGTCTTCGGCAGAGGTGGTGAAGCTTTGACTGCATGATGTTGATGCAGGGCTGTGGTGCCAATGTTAGGTCCCTGGTCACACTTTACTTTCTGCCCACAGATTCAACATATAGCCATGTTCACCTCCTCTGGTGTCTTGGCAAAAAACCGCCACGCCGCAGAATTCTCCGCACTGACTGACTGTTACCGTCGCTGCCCCAGTGAGCCCCTGTGCCACTACTTTCTGGGACTTGCAAAGTTGGTGGTCTAAATCGTGGCCGTTTGGCTCCCAACCTCGCACTGTTGCCACCCTGCTGACTCATGGCCACACTACCGAATTGTGGGCTGCGCCACTGCCTGACAGGAAAGCTGCTGCTCTCTTCTCCCAATGATAATGATGAAGCCCTTCTACAGTCTTGGTCTGGGTCAGCTCATAGCATCACATGGCTTTCAATACCACCTGTATGCTGATGACACCCAACTTTACATCTCCGGCCCAGACATTAACTCTCTACTGTCCAAGATCCCAGATTGTCTGTCGTCCAAATCCTCCTTCTTCTCCCCCGTCTCCTAAAACTTAATGTAGAGAAAACTGAATGCTTCCAGGGCCGAGACAATGGGTAGTCGATGGTAGGCGGCCGCTTAGGGCGCCACTTCATCCCAGGCAGAAAAGGGGGCACAAAGAGGCATGGAGTGGGCTGAATTTTCCATTTGTGGGGCACTTTATGCCTTGTTTAACTAGGGCACCAGAATACCTTTTCCCAGCCTTGCCTTTGTGCAAATTGCCAAGCAGAGCTTGTGAAATGGAGGGGTGTGTTGCTCCTCCCAGCAGGGAGTGTCTTCACTATCTGCAGACATGCCCCCAAAGTGTGCACATGATGATTCATTCTGTGTGAGCTGGGGAAGGTAGAGGTTCTCAGCTGTCCGAGACCAAGTCTATGTGCACACAGCAAATGACAAAATGCCGTCCAAAATACGATGGCATTTCAGTATTTGCTGTGTAGACATAACCTAAAGAATCATTGAAAGTGAAAATCGAATAGTAACTCGATTTTATATCTAAATTTCTCGCCCTCTCTACATACTTTGTAATTACAATGGGCATTAGACATTCAACACTCTGGGAAAGATGGGTGCTTTTTTTCCTCTGTCTCTCTCTCTCTGTCTCTATCCTGCAGATTATTACACCTTTGACCTCATATGTGCAGAACAAAACTATACACTTTATCTTTTTGTGTTTACTTGGGACTGCACATCTGTCTCTCAAGTATTTTATCTGGGACTGCACATCTGTCTCACAAAAGTGTTTTATGTGGGACTGCAGAGTACAGCTGTGTTCTCTGTCTGTAATTTACGTTTGGCTGCACATATGGGTCATAAAAGAAATTTATGTGAGACTGCACGGCTATGTCACAAAGGTGTTTTACGTGGGACTGCACGGTACAGCGGTGTTCTCTGTGATTTATGTGGGACTGCACATCTGAGTCACAAAAGGGATTTATGTGGGACTGCACATTGTGTCACAAAAAGTTATTTATGTGGGACTGCGCATCTATGTTCTCCGTTTGTGATTTACGTGGGACTGTTCATCTCTGTCACAAAAGGATTTATGTGGGAGTGCACAGTACAGCTGTGGTTTATGTAGGACACAGTACAGCTGTTTTCTGTTTGTGATTTACATGGGACTGCACATCTGAGTCACAAAAGTGATTTTTGTGGGATTGCTCAATTTTTTTCTGTCTGATTTATGTGGGGCTGCACATCTGTGTCACAAAAGGAATTTATGTGGAACTGCAGAGTCTCTCTCTTTCCCTCTTTTTCTCTCTCTCATCCCTGCACTATGTTGCTTCAACATCCATGATCCCGACTGCGACCTGTGCACTGCTCTGCATCAACCTACATATTGTGTACGCTCCCGACTGTGACCTGGACTTCAGCACGGTTACTGAGCACACATAAAGCAGCTCACTCTTAAAAACCATAGCACTTTGCTATTGGTAACCAAGAACGGACATGCTTATATTTTAGATTCCCCTCATTTTAAACTGTGATCTTTAAAGTGAGACAACCCTTTTAAGGTTAGGCTCAGAATGAAACAAATTCAGTTTAGGTGCAAATTTTTTTCACAAATTAATTAAATCCAGTATTGAACCAAACAAGGACAGATTCAAACAATAATACTGGCTACCATGCTGGTAAAATATGCCTAAAGTTGCAACCTACCTAATTCAGTTTAGCAGATTTTTGACACTTGAATGACAAAAAGTGAAAAGTGCACATTTCAATGTAAAGGTATTTAGAATTTATATTAAAGCAATTCAATTTGCTCATTATCAAAGGTGGCATAACCTGTGGACAGCTGTTTTCTAGCATATGAGACTCAATAAATAATTCTTGGTATCCATCAATCTATAGCAGACATGTCTCATTTGGATTTGTATAGTGCTATGTCGCTGCTCTTTAATGGCATTTTTTTCTATTCGTATAGATAAATACAGTTGTTTTTATTTATGATTTATGCATATTGTTGAGACCCTTTGGGATAATCCAAATGCATTTGTTAGATGCTGCACAAATGCTTTTTCTCTACATAACACGATATAGAAATTGTCCCTGACAAGTGGCTAATAATTTCAGATCCACTCTCCCCAATGCTGCAGTAAACAGTCTTTGACAGCATAACCAGTTCCTCAAATTTACAAGACAATGTGCCTTAGGCTAAACGATTATCAGAGACAAAGCAAATGTCACTGCTGCGCCACAGCTGAAAATACAGTTTTATGTTAATTTACTGAAGGCTTATTAAAGATTTGTGTGCCCGGCATAAGCCTACTGCATATGCTTGATCTGCTAGGAAAAACTATTATCTGTATTATATGAAGACACAGTGTATATTAACAAATATATTTGATTCCCTTATTAACCTTTTTGTTTATTTAAAGGGGTTGTCCATTAGTTCAAAACAGACTTTGCTGGTCGGGACGAGGGAAGGAGGGAAGGGACAATTTATTTAAAAAAAAAAACCTTAACTCACTTCTTAAGCCCACTGCCACCCTGCGCCACTGCTGCTTTTGGTGCCCACTGATGATGTCATGTTAATTGGTCAAGTGATTCTGCAACAGTAATGGTTCTGCTTATACAAGAAGAGACCATGTGTGCCAGAAACTGGCTATAACATCATGCAACTGATGACTGTAAAGTTATTATTGGAAAGTATCCAGGCTACATGGGTAATTTTTTTTTCCTTACTTGGCCGTGGATTAGGTCAGCTTGGGAACATCTTTATGAAGGAAAAAGGAAGCATCTTATGGTTTTAAAATTCACAATTATGGATTTTGCTATGGATTTGTGGGTAATCAGCACCAAAGTCATTTAACCCCTTAATGACCACCCGTCGACTTTTGACGGTGGATGGTCCAGGACTTTTGTCTGCGTTTATGCAGCATATGGTCTGAACACTGACCGTATGAACCCCACCCATTTAACCTCTGCAGTAATGCTAGCAGCACTCATATGTCTATTTTAAAAAGACAAATCTCTGGAAATGATGTTGAGCATGTGCACTAAACTGCTTTGGTCTACCATGGCGATGCTTGTTGAAGCAATGTATGGACTTGGCAACCATGCTGAATCTCAGGTAATAAGAACATTGCCAACAACCTGAAACTAAGTCCATCTTTATGTAAAGAAAATATGTAAAGATAAGAGCAGCAGCACAGAAAACACAATTCGGGTGCATGCCTACAAACCCAGTCTATGGGTTATCCAATATACACAATGTAGATCCAGACAGCACTTCCAAAAATTAAGCGGTTTTTATTCCACCCAAGTGTGCAACCTTTCAGTTCAACATTGAGCCTTTCTCAAGCAACAATACAATGTCAGTGAAGAGTTTAAATACAAGTGACTCAATTGCATCATAAAATACATGTGTGTCAATCAGCAATCAATTAATCAATATGTGACATCATCAATAATAAACAGATTTCATACCATCTGTGACATGTATAAATACAATTCATGTAATTTACAAAATATATACTATACACTCAGAAGTGCTATAATAAATTTGAATACCTAAGAGAAACCGCCTGTAGATAGACCTCAGCGTTCTCTTCCCATTACTGGGCATGTCAGAGGAACAAATATCATGAAACTTCGTTTAAAACCAGTTGAACGACAGAAGGATGCTAATCCCAGGTTGCCTTTCATCCACTGTGCATGCGCGCTGCTTAGATGAATTCAAAGGCGCCATCTTAACACCTGGTAAATTATTACCATAACAAAGCAGTCTATTGAAATATCTAACAGAACATCTCACTTTTCCCCATAAAGCTACAGTCCTCCATTGTGTTGTGGTGCCCATCACTGGTATATCACCGACGAGGACTAGTGTACAAAATCCAAAAGACCAATGGCACCAGTCCACAGGTCCCATGGAACGTAACGGGACTGTAATATTTGAGAATGAAAATTTATATAAAATATAACAGCACAATATGAAGAGGTCTGTATATGAACAAAAATATATAGCTGCAATATGGGCATCCAATTTTTCTTCGTCTGCCAACACAAATACCTTAAATAATATATTCATTTAATAAATAGGCTGGTAGGCCTCTTTGTTTAGTATTAGTTTATGTAAAGCAACATTTTTTTTTTCAGATCCTCAGACAGTTCTCTGTTATGAGGTGCTATGTTGAACTTCCACTGATCAGTATGAGAGATTGTGAGAGCGATAACATCACATTTAACACACCTGGTCCCCATTCACACTTAAGACCTTTTAACACTATTGAGCCACCTGACACCGTGAAGGAAAAAGGCAAATTGGGCATCATTTGTTCATTTTTACTAAGGGTGTACTCATTTTTGTTGCCAGCAGTTTAGACATTGATGGCTCTGTTGGGTTATTTTGAGGGGACACCAAATTTGCACTGTAATACAAGCTGCACACTGACTACTTTACATTATATCAAAGTGTCATATCTGCAGTTTTGTCCCATGAAAAGATTTACAATATTTATGAAAATAAGAGGAGTATATACACTTCTGTGAGATACTGTATTGTATATGTAAAAAATGTATATTTATTTGTATCATATAGCAGTACTATATATGTTCATAGTATAATGATACATTGTTTGTATAGTGGTGTAGTGGTGTTATTAATGTGGGTGGTATAGCAGTACTATGCAAGTGTGTGGTATAGTAGCATATTTTATGTTACATTTTATAAGGCGAAACAAATGTATTTATATTTCGGCTGTTTGTCTGTACATAGGGGAATACTACACTGAATCTGCCAAAGATAAATAAATGCAAAGTCCATTAACATTGTTTTCATTTAATGTCACCACATTTATGTTTATACAGTAGGTAGATTCATAAAATGAAGATTAAATATTCATGTTTACACTTATGTTAAAAACTTTTCATGGGGTGTCCTTACTTTTTCAGATGATTGTCTCATGCTTGTTATTGAACATGAAAAACTCAAGTCTGCTCCATCTCTGTGCTCCTCAGAAACATATAATTACTTCATAATCTATAATTGTTATCTTGACAGATGTTATGTGATAAACTCTGGCAACATTAAATCATAATGTTATTCTGCAATTTCAATATAACACAGAGAAAGTGAGTGTTATAAAAAAGATTTCAAGAAGCTTGACATTCCTGGTTCTGGTTGTCAGTCATAGCAAGAAATTTCAGGTTAGGCAAAATTTTAGAGTAGTTTTTATTTCAAGTATGGTGAAATTTAAGATTTCTTTAAGATTGTGGAATATATTGATAGGTCACCCTTGTATATTTGTCATTTTTACCCTTAAATAGGATTGACCATTAGCATTGTAAGTTCAGATAACCATTTGAAACCATTTATGACAGAATTATTTTATTTTTCTGTTGATATAGCTGCACTACGGCTTATTTTACAGGATAAGTTGCATTTTTAAAAGGGGTTTTTCCACAACTGACATTTATTTTACTGGTGGTTCCTATGCTGGGATCCCCCACATATCAGTAGAACAAAGCCCCACGTCCCCTGTTCTTCCTTTAGCAGTCAGGAAGTTTTTGAATGGTGGGATCCACAGCAACAAGGCATTTATAACCTGCCCTGATGTTCTAAGGTCCACATGCATGAAAACTGTTTTGGTCTAAAACTCCCTTTTTTGCCCATAGGTTACAATGGGTAAAAAAGTGAGTTTTAGACCTAAACAGTTTTCATACATGTGGCCCTACATGTCAATTGTGGGAAAACCGCTGTTATTGGTAGCATTAATTCACCATATAATGTACTGAAAAACTCTAAAAACATTTTTCTGGATCATATGAAAGAAAAGTCAAATTCTGTCATTATTTTTAGGTTTTATTTTTATTGAGTTCATTATGTTACTACTTAAACTCCTTCCTGACAATTGATATAAGTTTATGGCACAAGTAAAAAAAGAAATAAATAATAAAATTAAATAAGTTAATAAAAGAAAGAAAGTAAAATCATCCAGAAAGAATAAAAAATAATAAAAAATACGTATATTTTGTATCATAGCATGTGTGATGACCCAGGGTATAAAAATGTCACATTATTTAACTTGTTCAATCAATAACATACATAAAAAATGCAAAATAAAAATGGCATCAAATGGCAAAATAAAATAAAAAGAGATCAAAAAGTCATGTAAACTCCAAAGTGTTACCAATAAAAAAGTTCATCCCACAAAAAAAGCCCTTACACATCTCCTTATACGAAAAAAGAAAACAAATTATGGCTGTCATAATATGTGATGTATGAACATTATTTAAAAAAATATATATATTAACTATTTAAAGTGCTGCAACATGAAAAAAAACTATGTACATTGGATATTGTTGTAATCGTACCATCCCACAGAGCAGAATTAACATTTCAATTAAACTACACAGTGGGTGCTGTAAAAAAATAAAAATTAAAAACACTACCAGAATTGGTGTCTCTTATTCCATATGCCTTCCAAAAAAATAAAAAAAATAAAATTTGATCAAAAAGTTAGGACGCTAGGGCCAAATATGGAATTTTTCTAAAAACGATAGAATCATGGGTATCAATATTTAATTGTTATGTACTAGGGATCAATCTTGGGCATATTTTTTTTTTTTTTTAAAACAAAATAAAATTTTATTAATGGATATGCAAAAAAATGTCATTTGTACAAAACATAAGAGAACGCACATAACAAACAAAGATAGTAGAATACATTGTACAATTATCCTCTTTTGTTAAAACCCCTACTAAGATTTCGTACAAAACTGCACAAATAAAAAGAAAAATTCTTTATAAAAATCGGATAGCATAAAAACTTGACTGATTTAAACAACCAATCTTATAAAAAACAAACTTATAAACTAAAACACTGTTTTGGGTGCGCTTTCACATCCCTGTGGGGGAGACAACCTGTTGTAAAAAACGTGCATAGCTTAAGGTTTATAGGTATTACTCTGGAGCCAGAGGGGTCACCATCGTGGAGGGGGCGGGGGGCATCCCTAGGGGCTACGATACCCGGGAGAGGGAGATCCGTAGGTCCCTAAAATTTTACATGGGGAATGGCCAAAGGGGCCGATGTGTAGAGCAATCCATCCCCCAAACCCTTAACAAATTTGTGGGGGGGCACCCCATGCAAGTAATGTATTTCTTAAAAAGGAAGGGTAAGCATTTACAGATTTTTTCCAATCCTGTAAATCGGATATAAAGGACAGCCAGTGCCGAGCATAGTTTTCCGGCATTAAACAGAAGCCGAAGGCATTTGCGTAGTCCGGGGGGGGTACTCCCCGGGTCTAAGTAAAAAAACAATTTTTGGGCCCCACTGGACAGGCACCCATTTTTGTACAAAAATTAGAATCTGCTGCCAAAACCCGGACTCTAGGGCAAGCCCAAAAAAAAAAGAAAAAAGGTACGGGACAGAGAGTTTTTTTTGGGCCCAGACACGGGGAACCTGGTTTAAAAATTTTTGGCAACGGTTGGTTGGGTATTATCACGTGCAAAAAGTAAAATTGGGTTGCCCTCTCCCCTTTTTTGGGATACCATCTTTGGGGTTTCCAAACCCCGCCCCCTCCATTTTTTTATGGGCCCCACGTCCCTCCCAAGTGCCCTTTTGCCGAAATGGGTCTCCCAATTTTTTCCTCAACAAAACCCCCCTAGAACTTTTTTTATGAGGCCACGCGGGGGGAGGGGGGGGGAGGAAGCAAACCTGGGGTAAAAGGAATTCTTGAAAGCAATTTGGCCTCCCCCAAAATTTTGTATGTAGGGCATGCTTAGGAAAAATTTTTGAAAAAATGGTGTTAGGGAATTGAACCCGGCAAACCCCTAAAATTTTGGGGGAAAGTTTGCGAAACCAAACTGTAACACGCCCCCCCCCTCCACAGAACCCCCATGCAATGATTTTGCAAAAATTTTGTTGTTAAAAGTGGGGTATAGCATTTACCCCCTTTGGTAGTAATTTCTTTTACCTGCTTCCAATTAGAAGGCATGCCCTAAGGATGAAAAGGCATGGTATTAGGGGAGGTCTAGGGGGTTTTTTTTGAAAAAAAGAAAATGGTTGGATGTATATACCCCGGTTCCAAGTTTAATTAAAATTCCCATAACCCTTAAATGATCCATTCCTGCCTCTGACTGTGAGAGAGCTAGCCCCAGTTATGTACGCAAAAAGGGAGGAAGCATTCTCTAATCCCATGGGGTTGAAAAACATATTAAAAGGGGCGGGCCTTGCCATTGTTCCAAACAAAAGAGAGGAGAAAGAATTTAAACCCCCTAAATAAGAGGAGTTGAGATAAATTGGAGACTGAAAAAGGACGACGGGTTTTTTAGGGAAAAGGTCATCTTCACAAGCAACCCTAACCATAAATGACGCCCCGTTTGCTCCACCCTGAACCTAGTGGGGGAGAAAAATCATGAGGGGGCCCAATATTCAGGTCATTGAACTCCGATAGGGATCTAGATATAGAAACTCCTAAATAGGTAACTGGATGACCACGCAGTGGCAGAGAAAGGGGTTTTTGCCGTGAATGGGGCAAAAAATTTAAGGGCTTAAAGGGGACTTGTCAATGTTAACCTGGTCCGAAAAAGGCCAAATATATCAACAACTTTAAGGCTCTCGGAAGCGAGGTCCCCAATCTCAAAATACGCAGTGCATCGTCTGCATACAACTATTTTCCATGTAGAGAACCCGTTCAAACCCAGTAAAGTTTTGAGTTTGCTCCCATCTGGGCAGTAAAAACTCAATGGCCAAGCAAACAGAAGGGGCGAAAGGGGGAAACCCCCGTCTGGTACCCCTTCGCAATGATAGTGATCTGATTTTGGGGCCGTTCCCCTGACTTTGGCACGGGTTATAATAGAGGATTAAACCCCGGGGAAAAAAGGAAGGACCAAAACCCAAATCCTGAAGGACCAGCCAAAAAATTCCCCTTCTAAGAGTCAAAGGCTTTGTTTGGTCTAGGGGGCACCATACCCTAGTTCCTAGTTAGAGTGGGGGGCCTGCATATTCAAAAGAGTCGGGGCAGTTCATACCGGGTTTTTACCCGGGTTAAAACCTTTTTGATCCCTGCACTAGGGGGAGAATGACAGAGTTAAGACGGAGGGCCCGGACCTTGGGCCCGGGGCTTAAATCCATCTGCAGGGGGGAGATACGGTCATATGAGGGCAATTCGGGTCCCCGCCAGTTTAGGGATAAAAATTAATGCTTGACGAGGGGAGGGAGACAGGACCTCGTTAGCCTCATTAAATAATCAATAACAGTGGGCCAAAGTATTCGGATCTTGTTTTTAAAAAAAACCTATGGGGAGCCCCTTTCCCGGGGATTTGGGGGTTTTTTTTAAAAAGGCAAATAGCTACTTAAACTCCTCCAGAAAAAGGGGGCATCTAGATCAGCACGCGCGCCTCTGTGAGGGGGGGCAAACGCTACATCTTGCATTATTCCCGTATTCCACCTCAGAAACCAAGGTGGAAATCATAAAAGGTCCGCATAGAAAAATGGAATTCCTCCGCCACCTGTGTAGGGTTTAATACCTCCCATTGGCCTCCAACGGGTGATTTCTGGGACCATGGGATTTCTTTTCCATACAGGGCCGCAATTTACCAAAAGCGCTCGCCCATTTCATAGAATGAATGTCTGGAAGAATGAGGCGGGTTTTTTTTGGTCCGAAAAAAAATTTCAATTATGATTCTCCTTAAGCCAACCAGATTTTTTTTTTTCTGATGGGGCCTTATAGATTCCCTTCGCCCATCCGTGCCATGTCTCAGCTTTAAACCATAGAGCGCTTCAAAACAAGACAGCGTGGAGAGTTTCCCCCCTTATATGCCCTTAAATGCATCCCAAAATTTGAGAAGGGGAGTGACGTTCATTAATCAAAAAAATTCTCCCCTTTCCAGGAACGGTAAGGGGGGGAAAGAGCTAAACCGTAGGGATTAAAGCGCCAGGGTTTAGATTTGACAAGGTCCACCAGGGTTAGGCGGAGCACCCGGGAGATTTTTTGAGACCGATTGGGATAAATTTTTTCACTCCAAAAAAAATGGGAGGAGTTTTCCCCATTAACTAGGGTAAGTCTTTTAGACAATGGGACTATGTCCCCGAAAAACAAGAATATTGGGGGGTAAAAAACGGGGGGAGGGATCGCCGGGTCAACTAGGCCTCTGCATCTACCCCATCTGCAGGGGAAGAGGGGGAGTCCCCCCCGGGGGGAAAGCTGCCCCGCATTAAATCTGCTTGGACAGGTCCAGGGGATGAAACTCCTACCACAGACCCATGTACGGGCCCTTAAAATAAAAGCAATTGCTAAAAAGAATAACCCTAAATTGGAAGGGGGGGGAAAAGTAAGTGTTAATCAAAATTTAAGGCTTATTGTTCAAAAAGGCAGTATATGAAGATTTACCTTCCAGTTTTCATTAATCGTATTTAAATGAAAAAGTACATTTTTTTCGAAATTTAAACCCCTACACCCCCTTTAGAAGGAAATTCAGCATGATAAACCCTCCCACCCCTGGTTTACGTATGTATACCCTAAACCGGGTAGATGGGTCTCCTGAAGACATATTTTATCTACCCAAAGCGATTTACCAACCTCATCACCAATTACGTTTAAATTTAAACTTGAGTCCCCTCAATTTCCCTGAAGAGAATTTAAATGCCATGGTGTTCTAAAATAAAGGGGTACCAGGATTTTCGTAAAGCCTCTACTCACTGCCCATGCTCCAAAGGTTTCACCCCCCCCCAGGTAATTTCCCTTTCACCCGTAAATTGAAATGCACCACACAGAAGTAAAACCACAATAACACCGTTTTTCCCCCACAACGTCCCCCAATCACTGGAATTTGACCCAAACAATAACCATATTATAACAAAAAGATGGCAGAAAGTCGCCTTAAACCTAACAACAGCACCGTCGGTGCCGACAAACAGCGCTCGTATAGAATGAAAACAAAAAATATAAAGGAGGGATACTTTTCAGAAGGGGGGCTAATATCCCCCATATCAGGGTTTCCCAAAATCCAAAAAAACCTTGAAAACTAAGGGGGAGGAGCATAGGAAAGACACAGGAAAGGGGAGGGGGGGGCAAATCGGGGGGAAAAAGGGGGAAGGAAATGGGGGGAGCTCTCAAAACTGATGTAGGAGAAAGACCTCATAGATTTTGTAAACTGGGGGAGACTTTGAAAATTTTCCCGCAACACAATAACGAACCCCTTTTAAGCCATCTAGAAAAATTTCTAAAGTGAGAGGGATATTCTCCAGGGGGTCACTGAGGACCACCTAAATTTGCCCAGGTGTTTGCAAACCAGCTTGAGCAGCCACGGGGGTTCCAAAAAAGTAGGTTCTACCCCCAACCTGAACCCTAAGTGGCGGGATAACATGGGCATACTTAGTCCGCTTTCACGGAGTTTCCGCTTTTCCGAAGAAAAATGTGCACTTTTTCCCCTGGATTTCTAGTGAGAAGCCCGGTAAAAATGAATTTGAACATTTTCATAGGGGGTCGGGCCCTTCTCCCGCATAAGCGCAACAGGGTATCCCCGGTCTCGAAAATTTTAAAAACTTTGGATAAAAGTTTTTTTGGAGGACCGGGTGGGGGTGTTTTGGCTAATGCGGTGAGCTGGAAAAATTCTTTACCAAATTTTTCAATCGGAAGATTCCAAGAATGCCTCCCGGTCTGGCCCCTCCCCCCCTTCGGGGCCCCAATAAATTTGGGTTCAGGTCTCAACCCGGGCTCTTGTCGCGACCTTTTGGCGTATTTTTGAGCCTTGGGCTGTAACATCAAAAAATTTTTAATCTACTGGGTTGGTTTGGGGTTTTCCCCAAAGTGGGCTCCTCGCTGCTCCACCGAAAATCTCCACGAAATACTGCCATCTTGGAAAAAGCAGAGAAATGTCCATTTAATCCATCAATCGTGTGGAGACGTGGTTGGCAGGTTTTGAATGGCCCCCAAACCCCTTTTTGGGAGTATCCAGGCTGGGGGTTCCTGTGAGGTGTTTGCGGGCCCTCTACAGGAGTATAGGAGAGGGGGCAGGGATTTGCTGGTTATCAGGGGGGCCCTGTTCTAGGGGAAAGCCGGCCCAATTTCCCCGCCGTCTCCATTTGTTTTTAGGAGGCTAGTGGGCAAGGCCGGGGCCCCTGACTCAAGGGAAAAGATTATAAGACTTTCCCCCGTTAAATACACTACCCGTCCGCACCGAAAACTTAACAACAATCAACACTGAAAGGGTTGAGTCATCTCTCAGTGATGAGGCCTGGGGGGGCCAAAAGGGTTTTTATGCAGAGTATGAAGTAAAAATGTCTCATTGGTAACCATACGATTTTTTGGGAAAAAGTCCCTAACTCTGGGGTGACGCCAGGTGGAAAGCATTAGTAAGGGTTTTTCAATTAGACAGCGTCTTTCAACTGTGCTCCTTCACTGCCCTTCCCGGTTCCACATGGGGGAGAAAGGACCAGTTAGGGGAAATTTTTTCTGAAGCAGTTGCAAGATGAAAGTTTCTGGTTGATTGCAATATTTCCCGTGAGGTAATAGAAGTGGGAGAAGGAGCAGAGCGTGCGGCCAAAATGTTGTCCTGTATATTTCAAAATCCCTTAGGGGTCTACAGGGGAGGCAGCAAGAGAGGCTCCCCTGGGGGCTGAAAACCCGTATTGTGGGCAAAATGGCGGGCCACACGTGTCTCCCTTTTCGTAAATAATGGTGCTCCGTGGCCCTAAGCCTGGGGGGTAAGTGGGCAGCAGCTGTCTCCCTCCCTCCACAGTTCACTGGTATAGGGCAGCTCGTCTGGCTTCACAGCAGGGGATGCTCCACGCGGTCCCCGGGTTTACCCCGCATATAATTGCGCCCGGTACCTGTGCGCCTCCGTGTTTGCAGCCGTCTGTACCCTTCGTGGCCTCCGCTGTTGGCGCCGGTGTCTCTGCGCGGTCAGCAGGTCTCAGCAGGGTTGGCGCAGGTGACGGGGCGCGGGAGACACTGTGCCCGTCGCACAGCCTGGTCTCTCGCCGCGGGTCACGGCCTCGAGTCCCGGCCTCAGGGTTTTTTCGCTCAGTGGCTAACGCACGACGCCCCCCACTCCGGAGCTGCAGAAGGAGCCCGCCGGTCCCCCCCGTCCTTCTCACCCACCCGGCAGGTAAGAAAATCAGGAAAAGACAGGTTTTGGGCACTTTAGTTAGATAGGGCTGCAGGAGCTCCGGCGGCACACGTCTTCACTCCTCAGCAGTCAGGCCCCGCCCCCCAATCTTGGGAATATTTACCCCAATAGTGTAAGTGTTCTCATTTACAAGCAGAGTGTCACCTACAGTGCTATACATGAGCAATTAGCTTCACCAGTTTATCTGCTATTGGCTGACAGTACTGTTAATATCTGTTACTATAAAGCCATCTCAACACCTGCACACAGTCTATCTAGCTCAAATCAAAGGACAAAGACAGTTCAGCTTATTCCTGATGTGAAGCAGAACAGTCAGCATGGAGTGGATTATAATAAGAATTAACTCACTGCCCCTTAGTAGCTGCAGTCCCCAGTTAGTAGCCCAGATTTCTCTCATTATAATTCATGCTTGACAGCTTTCTCTCTAGGCCAAAGATAAGAATTCATAAAGATAGCACTAAGACTGAAAAGGGGAAAAAAATTTTTGGGTACTTATAAAACCCCTCTATTTTTTAAAATTTTTTAAAAATGAATCTTAACATACCTGTACATTCTGGTGTTGCAAAGGGTGTATGAATTGGACTTAGAAGCTGTGACTACTCCACACCAGTAGGAGCTGACTGTTAATTACATCACCAGCCAGAAACAGAAATAACTCCAATTATGATCATTTAATCACTTTAATACTGGAGTCAAGGGCTTTCTAGCAATTAGAAGTTTTTGTGGCACCCCGCTTTGCCACCTGATTGCCTTACATGGTGGAGGCTATTCCTTCACGCCAGAGAAGTAGGTTAATGTAATAAACCTCTTACGTGAGTGGCTATAACCACACAGGTATTTGGAGACAGTTCTACATATAATTAAACAAATATTTTATGACTATTGGTCCTAAAACTTTTAAATTAGATGATACTTTTAGCATGTCTAGTAATCATTGTCAAAAATTGGGAATAGCAGATATTTAAAATTTTTTAAGAAAATAGGGATGACGGCAATAATCATCTTTGGGGCCAGACAGATTGTTGAAATTTTTCGGCCGATATCCGATTACCGATGCGTAATCCCCCAAATAACCATTAAAGTCTATGGGAGGAACACCCATCTTTTTTTACAACCCAAAACAGGTGAGGGAAGCGGAAATTTAAACTCCACAACAGTAAACTGGATACGGCTACATCTTAGGCAAGACAATTTTAGGCAAAAGAATCACAAAAAAAAAATTCACAAGCAAAAAATTAATTCTTTCAAGGGCAAACTAAAAAGATAAGGAGGAAAATAGCCACAGCGGGTTCACCCGTAGCGCTGCTCCCCCGGGGCCCCTTTGACAAAAAGAAAGCACCAGTTTTGGGAAAATGGCATTTGGGAACGGGCAGAGCCCCCTATCACTTTTTGCACCAGGGACCAACAACTTGTCATATATGTGGTGGCAGCAAGAACATAATAGCTCCAAAATTTCCCAGATAGATATATAGGTAATCTTAATAATCGAATAACACAGCCCTAGAAATAATTCCCCTTAAAATATAACTTTTGTTTATCAGATTAAAAATCAAAAATCAAAATACTGGCCCAATAGATGTAAATCGGGCATAAAAAAAAACATTTTTGAGTGTTTGAAGGTAAAACTACATCACTCCTATTTTACCCACACCCAAAATCCCCCCGCGGAGAACCCGCCCGATAAGGGCGACCCCACAACAAATCCTCGCGGTCCCTGTATTTCACCCTTCCTTATAATATTTGTTGTAGCATAAAAGGGGAAAGAAAACACAGGGTCCACAGAGTAAAAGCAGTGAGTAATAAAGACACAGTAAATCAATATATACCATCTGTGTCAGACATAACTACATATATAGCTCTCCAGACACGTTTCGTCCCTCCTCCAGGGACTTCTCCATGGGGTTAAAGACACCAAATAGATAAAGATGTAATACACTGCTTAATAGAAAAAATACATAGTACCTGTATCTTCAGCGCTATGGTGTGCACAATACAAAATACCTCACAGTGTTGTAACTAGTTGTTCCAGGAAACTGGGTGTCTCCATGTGAGGAAACGCCCCTTTTGGGTGGGTAAAAAATGTCCTACAAATGAAGCAAGGAATGGGGATAAATTTTAAACCCCCATCCCCTCCCCCGCCAAAAAAATCCCGCCAAAATCTTATCAGGGGTTTCCGCTAGGGGTCTTGTAGGGTTTTAAAAGGGGGTGAGTGAGTTACCCTTTCCCATACACTCTAACTGTTTCTTTATATGTCCCATTTACATCTGTTGGGCCAGTATTTTTATTTTTTATTTTTAATCTAATAAATAAAAGTTATATTTTAAGGGGAATTATTTCTAGTGCTGGGCAGCAAGAACATCTCAACGGGGAAGGCAGTGGTTCAGTGGGAGGGTCCAGTTACAGTGGGGGCGGTGGGGACCCAGGGGTGCTGCAGTCATCTATTAACCTTTCTCCCCATGCAGCTTAAACAAAGGGGGTCCCCCCCATTACTACTTCATATTTTAAAAATTATTTTTAAAGCCCTTACAGAAAAACTACCCTATTACCACCCCTGCATCCATTTTAAAAGTCCTGACCCCAAAACCACAAAAAATGCCCCCCTTTGGACCCCCAAATATAAATTTCCAAAAGAAATTGACTATTTTAAAAAAAATTTTTTAAACTCCCTTCTGCAATGCTGCTACGGCTACTTCTATTTTTTCGCTGGCACTTGCGACTGTTCCCCATGACATTAAAAGGGGAAAAGACGCAACAGTGTCTCCCTTGGGCAACGAGCCCCGTCTCAAATTCCTAAATTTCCCCTGTCAATTTGTGTGGGTGGAAAAGGGAAATTGCTCCTTTTGTTTTGGAACGAGATAAGGGGTGGACACCCGTAACTGCTGTTCATTTTGTGGCCTTTACGTGGGGGAAAAACTTTCTCAAAAAGACCTTTATTATTGGTTTCTTTAAAAAGCAGCAAATCCCAAAAAACCAAAAAAGATGCCTTTCAGGACTTCCCGAATAAAAAGTGCTGAAGAAATCATATTTTGAACCCTATTTTTTGTAAATAGGACTTGATATCCCTTCTTTTACGCGGGATACCCCAAAACCCAACCCAAAGCCCTTGGAACTCAAATAAAAAATCCAGAAAAAAGTATATTTAAACCACTATTTTTTGGGAACGGACATTTACTTCACTGTCCTGAACCCCAGCATGAAACCCCCCAAAAACCCCCCCCAGGTGCCCTTTTGGAGTATCAGCATAAAAAGCAATAAGAAATAAAATATTTTTAAAAACTAGTTTTCCATTCTGCTACGCTACAGCTACTTGCCATTCTACGCTGTTACGTTGGGGACTTTTTTCCACCCCGACATTTTAAAATTTAACAGATGAAACAGAGTCCCCCCTTGGGGCAACGAGGGGCTCTGTGAAAATCCTGCATTCTACTGTCAAGTGGGTTGAAGGGAAAATTTTCTGACCCAAGGAGGGTGGGCGGGGAAGGGGGATAGGGGGTTTTTACCTGGCACCCCCGGGCTTAAAAAGGGGTTGAAATTGAGACCCGGGGCTGCTGTCAGTCATTTTTTAACATGGCATTAAAATCCCTTTTTGGGACGCAGAAAACGAAAAAAAGTGGGGCCCGAAGAAAGATTTGCCATGGGAAAAATTTGTGGGGCAAGACCTCGATCCCCCTCAAAAAGACAGTCAAGATTGTGTAGCGTTTTAAAGAAATTTCTGCCTCTATGGGGAGCCCTTGCCCTTTTTTATGAGTGTAAAACCAAATTGATTTTCCCCTTGGGAAATGCTGGGGGTTTGTTTTCCCCTTTTCCCACCCAGGCCCCCTTTTTTCTTGCGTTTTTTTTTTTTCTTTTTTTACTCAATGTGCTGGGGGAAATTTGGGCCCTCTTTTTTTTGGGGCGAACGTGCGACAAACGAACATTATTTTGCACAAGGGGTTGTACCATGTAAGGGGTTGTTCACAATTAAAACTAAAAGCATGCTGTTTCACATTGTAGATCCTGGCAGTATTGCCATGAAAAAGGTGGGCCCTACTCTTAAGGGGGATAAAGTTTTCCCTTCTTTTTAAATTTCGCATATATTTTTAAAAAAGGCAGAGGGCCACTGACCGGGGTACTGCCCCAATTTTCAACCCCCGGCAAACCCCTTTTTACCCAAAAGCCGACCCCAAAAACCCGCAGAAAATTTGCTTAAAAGGACTCAAGTAAAATTTTCAGCCCAAAAAATTAGTATTTGAAACAAGATTTATTTGAATAGAACCCTTTAATATCGCTTTTCTTTTCCCCAAATGCTTGACCCAAAAAAAAAGCAGCAAAAAAAGACCTCCTAAAAACTCAATAAAAATAACCGAATAAAAAAGTTTTTAAAAAAAAAATTTTTTTGGGAAAAGGACCTGGATTATGCTAGTTTTTTTTTACAGCAACCCTGCCCCCAAAAATTCGAAAAATTAACCCTTTCCCGGGGATGTTTTACAATTGTGAAAAAAAAATGCCTGTTTTCAAACCAAATTTTTTTCAGTAGACCTTTTATTATAGCTGTTTTTACAGCAGCATGCCCCCCAAAAATTCGAAAAATACCTTTTCGCGGGCTGTTGACAATTGGAAAAAAAACCCCAAAATTCTGTTAAAACCACCCTGTTTTTTCAATTTGGAACCCCGTAGTTGCTGGTTTTGGGCAAACACCCTTTAACCCAAAAATTGTAAAAATGGAAACCCCTCGGCCACTGTTAAAAATTGTGGAAGAAATGCCACTTAGAAACCCCATTTCGTACCAAGGACCCCTTTTTATAGCTGTTTTTTCCCCACAACATGAACACAAAACCATTGCAGTGGGTTAAAAATTTTTATTTAAGAAAAAATAAATGGAATTTTGGTTTTTTCATGAAACCCTGTTTTTTAAACGGTTTCTTTTTCAGTCTCCTAACCGAAAACCAAACAAAAATGATTTACCAAAATGCCCAAATAGGGACTAAACAATTAAAAATTTTCCCCCAAATTATGGGCAATTGGGCTCTTTTGGGCCCAAACTGAGAAGAAAAGGGGAGCAAAAGAACTAAATTTTCTACGTTACATGGGTTAAATTTTGGTGTTTTTCCACCACTTTAGAACAGGGGAACAGTTGAAAATAGAAAAATTGGGTTTACCCTATTATCAGACCTTTCGCTATTTGTGCCAAAAATGAGAAACCCCGGAGAGCAAAAAATTATTTGCTACATTATATGGCCTTTTTAAATTTTGGTTTTTTTTAACGTTATCGTTTATCGTTAAGATTTTCAGGAAAATTTTGCATCATCGCGGAAACCCCATAATCGTAAAATTGGCCATTTCAACTTTTGTATTTTTTCGTCATCCTAATCAAAAAATTTTCAAATAGAATGAAAAACAAAAAATAACCGGTGTCCTAGGGTTAACTTCCTTTTTAAATACTTTGCAACATGGGAAAAATATTTAAAAAAAAAAAGGAAAAAAAAGTACTTGAACATAAAACTAAAATTATATATTATATATTATATATTAATATTTATATATTATATAAAAATAATTATATATAATATTTATATAATATTTATATATAAAAAATATAAAAATACAGCATCCAAAAACTACTTTAAAAATTTGAAAGGGGTGCTGCAGCAAAAGTTCCGATACAGAAGTTCCAAAATACAGAGTAAAAAAAAATCCCGGCACTCCCAAAATGTTCAAGCAATAAGGTATTTATTCCTCCTGCTCAAAAGAGCGACGTTTCAGTCCCTCAAGAGGTTTGAAAAAGGCTTGTGAGGGAGCTAAAACGTCGCTCTTTTGAGCATGGAGGAAAAAAACTACCTTATTGTTTGAATGAAATTTGGAAAAATTGGGGGTTCGAAGAAAATCCAAGTTAATAATTTATAATAAATTTTTTTATATATATATATATTTAATATATACATATGGGGGGGTGCTGATAAGTCTCTGGCTTTGTGTTTATGTTTCTAATAAATGTAAATGTTTTGAAAATTTTGTGCTTGTAGCTATAGCAAAATGATTGGGCCCTGGAAATCAAAAAAGGTGGGGTCAAAGTCAATATTCAGAAAAAGAGAGAAAAAGGGGGTGTAAAAAAATTTTGTTTTGCAAGGAAATTTTGCGAAAGATATTTTTGTTGATTGTCGCATTATTGGGGGATCAATGCCCTTTTATTCTACATTAACAACGGTTGCCCAAATTTAAAAAAAGGGGGACTTTTGCACAAGATGAGGAACGTCCCGGATGACCGAGAGTGGTTTTTTCTGGAGACGTTGATGCTGTCACAACCCCTTTCTGGGTTGGAATTTG
>JAODAL010025611.1:0-58311 GCA_025379985.1 Phyllomedusa bahiana | reverse complement strand
TTAAGGCCTTAACAGTAGAGCTTTCTCTTGAAGAAATGAATAATTTTCGCTGAGCTGTTTGGACACAGGCAGAGTGCACGCCCTCCTGCTATGAGACGCTTGAGAGACACTGATCATGAACAGGAAGGGCTGTGCTATGTAAAAACGGGGTCATGTGATTTTTCCAGCCAATCGCAACCATACACATCCCAGTCATGACGTCGCACACACATCTCACCCTGCTCTATTCTGTAAGCTGATTTGCTGGCGGCCAAAATGACAGGAAGCGCCGAAAATGGCGCGATCTTAATAGATGATGCACAGATTTTAACCTAAATTATCGCATGATCTAAAAATTTCGATCAACATAAAAACTGTGCCGATTTCAACTTTGTCGATAATAATCGCTCAACACTAGTAATGACTCCTCCAGCTGTGCTGAAGGTCCGCTCATATATGACGCTGGCTGCTGGGCAGGACAACACCTCTATGGCGTGGCGAGCGAGCTCGGGCCATTCATCCATTTTGGATACCTAGAAGTCAATTGGGTCCGGAACACATCCAAAAACATCGGTGTTGAGACGCAGATAGTCGTGCACCATGATCTGGTCTCTGTGTGTTGGATGTGTGCCCTACATTACATGCGTTGGTGAGGTGGTAAATAAAGATTGCCAGAGGTCATCCATTAGGCTTCTGCCACATTGCCTGCTGCTGCTGCGGCTACTTGGCACTCTACTGCTGTCACGTCGCTGATGTTGTTCCACCATGACATTTGAAGAACATGAAGCAGACTAAACAGAGGTCTCCAGTTGATCAATCAGCAAGGTCTCCATTTCCTGCATTTTACTCTCTATTTAGGTGGGTGGAAGAAAGGGGCTGATTTTTTGTTTTGTACCGGGGATCCAGGAGGGGTGGCCCCCCAGTAACTGTTGTTCATTTTGTTTGGCCTTAATGCGGGATCATGTTGGAGGAAATGGAGATCCAAGCCTCATGTGAGAGATGGAGCCTTGATTTCCCAAGCCTCTGGGTCGAGGGGCACTAGCAAACTGATCTTCCTCACCTTCCTCCTCCGCCTCAAATTCGCGCCATCCTCTTTCCAAGGCAGGGACATCGGTAACGTCGGTGTCCGGAAGACCTCCTCCTCCTCCGCTTTCTCCGGCACAGCTTCAACACAGCCCTGACTTGCCTGAGATGATGCACCCTGAGAGCTGAGGCGCCGCCTTGCACTAGCCCTGGACCCCGAACCACTGCCTAATGAAGACCGATAAAATTGTGAAACTGTCGGGCCTTGTGGATTCGACGGAGAGAAAGGCTCCGTCTCCGCATTTGTGTCCATCTCCTCCTCCGTCGCTGGCGGGACCTGATGTTTCAGAATGTCCAACGATCGTTCCAGAACTAAGATCACCACAATGCTCATGCTGACAAGGGCATTGTCCGCACTGACCATTTTGGTGGCTTCTTCAAAACTGGCAATGATGGTGCAGAGCTCTTTCACCTCCTCTCACTCTCGGTGGGCAACACCCCGAGGTCCGCACCGTGCTTGTCAGGCCATGTGCCACTTCATACTGGGTAATGGCATTGCGCTGCTGCCACAGTCGCTGGAGCATTTTGGAGGGTGGAATTCCAGGTGTTGCCATGTCAACAATGAAAACGGTTGACGGGAGGCCGAGCTGACACTGTAACGCAGCCAGGCGGACGAAGCAGAGTGCGAACGGCAAAGTGCGAACTCAGACCTCGAGCCTTCCTCAGCAGGCAGTCCGACCCGGGGTAGCGCTTAGAAATTTCTGGACGACAAGGTTCATGACATGTGCCAGGCAAGGGATGTGCTCCAGTCTACCGATCTTAAGGGCGGCCAGCAGATTTTGACCGTTATCGCACACCACTTTGCCTGGCACAAGGTTCTTGTCACCCAGCCAGCGCTCGGTCTCATTGCCGAGAGCCGTCCACCGCTCCTGACCGGGTGTGGGACGGTCTCCAAGACAGATTAATTTCAACACGGCCTGGTTTCTCTGGGCCCGTGATGCCACCAGAGGACCTTGGGGGAAAGAACGCTGCACCATCCCTGCGGTTTTGAAGAGTGTGCGTCGAGCCTGAGAGCCACCGTCACCCCAAAAGGGCATCCCCAGCTCACCCAGTGAGCTGTCACAGAGATATAGCGGCCTTGGCCATCCTCACTAGTCCATGTGTCGGTGGTCAGATGGACTTTTCCGGCCACAGATGCAGACAACGCGCTTGAAAATTTAGATGACACGTGGCTGGCCAGGGCAGGGACGGCTTTTCTGGCAAAGAAATTCCTGCTCAGCATCTGGTATTGGGGGCAGGCAAGGGCCATGACGTGGCGGAACCCATCTGTCCACCAGACAGAAAGGCAACATTTCCAAGGCCAAAAGCCTGGCATTGCCAACATTCAGGCTTTGGCTTTGGGATGGTTTGGGTTAAAGTGTTTCTTCTGCTGCCAAACCTGGAAGACAGAAGGCGGCTGCTAGACTGGCCGCTGTATGGCGTGCAGGTCCCTCAAACTGGTGGAAGGAGAATGGGTGGAGGGTCTCTAGTGGTGCTGGTGGTACTCGGGCGATGATGGAGGCTGAAGCAGAGGCTGATCCCTGATCATGACTCTGAGAGACATGGGCATCTGAGGAACGCTTGGTGGTGGCGGAGGAGGAGGAGGCGGAGACAGAGGGTGTGACAGTGGTTGGAAGCCCGGCATTGGTGTGGCCTTTTTTTGGTCAAGTGTTGCCTCCATTTCAACTCATGCATTCGCTGCATGTGACTAGAAATGTTGCTGGTGGTTAACCACCTAAGGTTCTTGCCTCTACTTATGCGTTTACGGCAAAGGCGGCATATGACATCGCTGGGTGAATCAGAGGCTTGCTCAAAGAAGGCCCAGGCTTGAGAGGTCCTGGACCTTTTTGATGGCGATAAGTGAGGAGCGGGGTTTGCGCTTTACCGTTTGGGTGGCGAATCATTTTCAGCGGACTTCTGCGACCGCCCTCTCCTTTTTTTTAGGCGGGACCCGTACTGACACTACCCCATCATCTTCCTCCTGTCCACATGATGAAGCGCTCACAAGCAAATTCTGCTGAAAAAACCACATTGGATCCGCAATGTCGTCATCATCATCATCAAAACAGGTGATTTGGTTGTCTGATATTCTGCATCCAGGAGCTGGGGCTAAAAAGCAAGAGGCACTGCAAGGCGTTGCCGACTGCCCGGGTTTTTGCCCATTGACCGCTTCCTTCTCCTCCTTGATGGCATCAGTAACTGGGCGTCAGGCAGAGAAAAATCAATCCTCTTTGGCCTCTTGATCTTTTAACATGCCTTCTGACCCCAACCGCATTTTTTTCATCAAAGAGGTCTTCAGAAAAAAGGTTATCCACAGTGTGGGGAAAAAGAGTTGACATTTGGGCTGCCTTCGCTTCATGTTGGATGGATGCTGATGATGCTGATGACGACATTTTTGGCCGTGACTGGGAGGACGAGGAGATAAGACTGCTGGATGCAGGTTGCATTAACCACTGAAGTACAGATTGGCGACGCTGTTCATTACTGAGATTCACAGGGCACTGACCCAGTGATGACAGGCCTGACGGTCCTGCAAACAACAATCCGCTGGCATGCGTGTTGTCGCCAGCACGGGGAAGGGCCCCCCTTTTTCTCGTACCTTTTCCCCTTTCCTACCCCCCTTTTGCTCGCTTACCCCGCATTTCGCTCCATGTTCAAAAAAGTTTTAAAAAAGTAAAAAAGGGTTTGGGGGGGTTTTTGCCCAGTCTCTTTTTAAAAAGGGGCCAAATCACAGTTATTCTTAAATCCCTCAAATTTCCTATAGCCAATGGGGAATTTAGAAACTGAATTTTTTTCTAGCGAATACCTGTAAAAATGCGGTTGGGGAAAGGGAACCCTTTAAAGACAAAATAAACAGGTTTTTCCCTTCAGTCTCAGGGTTTTTAAACCCTGTCCCTTGGGGGACTGGGAAATTGAAGTTTTCAAAAAAATATCAAACAAGTGCAAAAACCCTGAGTTTCAACGAGGAAAATTAAAACTTTTTCAAAAGTTACACGGAGGGAAAAATTTTGGGGTTTTTTTGCAGCAATGAAAACGAGAACAGTTGCTAGAAAAAAAGCTTCTATCCAATTGTCGTTACAAAAGGTTTTATTTGAAAAAAAACTAGGGCCCCCACCCCGTTCAATACGCTATTTAAAAATTATACGGATAAAAAAAAAGGTTTGGTTTTTTTCAACTTAAAAAAATACCCAAAAATTTTTGTATTCAAATTTAAGTACAAATGGCTCTATTTAACCCCAAAAAAGGGCCCCACCCCAAAATAAAAAAAAAAAACCTTTTTTGAAAAGTTAAAGGATAATAAAAGGTGGGGTTTTTTACCATGAAATACACCTGCAAAATTTCTAACAAAAATTTTTGTATGGGAAAAATCCGTTTCAAAATGGGTTTTTTTAACAAAAAAGGCCTGCGCCCAAAATGAACCCAAACCTAATTAAATTTGTGTACGGTAAAAAAGTTTTTTTTTTTGCACTTTTAAAAAAAAACCCGGGTGATAGGGAAAAATTCTGTTCCTATTGTAAAATAAAAAAAAATTTGGGTTTTTTAAAAAAATTTGGGGTGCCCCCAAAATGAAAAAACCGTAATTTTAAATTTTGTACGGTAATTTAAAAAGGGGGGTTTTTGACCTATAAATACACCTGCGGTTTACTAAAAAATTTTTGTATTCAAATTTAAGTACAAAGGGCTTATGAAAAAAACTGGGGGTGCCCCCAAAGTAAAAAAAAAACCTATTTGAAAAAGGGTTCGCATTTAAAAAAAGGTGGTTTTTGCCCCCTCTTTAAAGACACCCGCAATTTCTAGCCCAAAATTTTGTTTTGGTAATATCCCTACTTGATGGGTCTTTTAACAAAAAAAGGCCCGCGCCCCAAAATGAACTTAAAAACCCAATTTAAAAATTTTGTTGGATAATAAAACGTGATTTTTGCACCTATTTCCCCCTGCTGTGACTAGAAAAGTTTTTGTATCCCATTGTAAGTAAAAAATGGGTCTTTGAAAAAAAGTGGGGTGCGCCAAAAGGAAAAAAAAAATAATTTAAAATTGGGGTTTAGGTTTAAAAAAAACGTGGTTTTTGCACCTTTTAAAAAAACACCTGCGGGGGACTAAAAAAGTTTGCATCCTTTGTGAGTACAAAGTGGGTCTTTAAACCCAAAAATGGGCTGCGTCAAAGTGAAGGGCCCGGAATTTAAAATTTTGTTTTTGGTTTAAAAATTGGTGGTTTTTGACCTTTTGAAATAAAACCTGCAAATTTCTACAAAATTTTGTATGGTATATCTGTACAAGGGTGGGGGTTTTTTAAAAAAAAACTTTGGGGGCGCCAAAGTGGAAATAAACCTAATAAAATTGTGTACGGGATTTAAAAAAACGAGGGGTTTTTTCACCTATAAATCCCTGCAGTGATAGAAAAGTTCTGTATCATATTTTAAGTAAAAAATGGGTTTTGAACAAAAGCTGGGCGCGCCAAAGTGAAAAAACACGTAATTAAATTGGTACGGATAATAAAACGTGGGGTTTTTTCATTATAAATACACCTACGGTGACTAGAAAAAGTTCTGGGATCCTATTTAAAGAAAAAGTGGGTCTTTGGGAAAAAAACTGAAAACTGCGCCAAAAATGAAAAAAAAAAAAAATAAATTAAATTTTGTACAGATAATAAAGGTGGTTTTGCACTATGAAATAACCTGGGAAATTTTTAGAAAAGATCTTTTCCTTTTATAAGTAAGGTGCACAAAAATACAAGCTAATATTTCACCAGAAAAAATGGCCAGAAACTTTTATTAAAAAGCCCCCTTTTTAATGGGAGGGGGCCCAAAACAGAGTCTGGGCCCGCACCCAATTTTTCCCCTCTCCTTTCAAAGCCCGCCGGGCCCGCCAGGGGGCCCCTCTGTTAGGTTCGGGCCCCCCTCCACCCCCCCCCCCCTTTTCCCCCTGCGGTTTTACAGCGCTAGATGCTCCTTTAAAATTCTCGCCTAAGCAACTAAAAAATGAAAATCTTTTAATCTACCTAAAATTCTAATGTTCACAGCTAAAAGCCCCTTTTTTTTTTTGGGGTTTTTTTGGGGTGACAAAAAGAACAGTTTCGCTGAGTTGTTTTGAGAGAGACCGAGCACACTTTCCTGCTCTTAGGAAAAAAACCGACACACATTTTTGATCAGGAACAGGTGTTCTAGGAAAACGAGGTTTTGGTGATTTTTCCAGCCAATCACAAACAAAAACTTTCCCCAAGGTATAAACGTCGCAAACCAGTCACCTGTTTCTTTCTTTTAACCCTATTTGTGGTCCCAAAAATGACGTAAGCCCCAAAATTTTTTTTGGGGTGCAATTTAAAAAGATTTTGCGCAGTTTTTTAACCAAAAATTTATGCGTGATCGAAAAAATTTAAATCTAAAAAAAACCCCAAACCCCCCCCCCCCGTGTCGATTTAAACCCTTTGTCGTTTAAAAATTTGTCAACATCTCTTAAATTTTTTGGGCCCATTGTATCTAACTGCCGTATTAAATAAAAATTTTCCCTTTAATCTCTTTTAAAACCTGCGGGCCCTTTCATAAAATCAGGGGTTTTGCAACGTCTGCTTTGCTTTCCATGTGTAGTTTTTTGATAGTTTAGAACTCCCCTTTCCTCAGCCTTAAAAATGGGGGGGAAAAGGAGTTAGCATAGTCTTTGACGCTTTTGATTTTTTCAGATTTTTCCCTTTCTGTCCCTTTTTGTGAATATTTAAATTTTTTTTAAAAAATTTTACCATTTTCAAAGGGCCCAAAGAAATTTTGCGTGTAAGAAGTAAAAGTGTTAAAACTTTTCCCAAAAATGGGAAATCCTTTTTTCAGAATTAAAAGACGCTTTTTTTCCCCAAAATTTTTGGGGGTGAAAATAGGGGGTCCCATTTTGTAGTTAAAATGTGCTGGCCGTCTTGTAATTTCTTTTTTTGGGGCTCCCAAAGGGCGGGGGATGGACGAAAAGGGGGAAAGCCCAATTTGGGGTTCCAAAAAACTTTCACTGCATTCCAGTTCCTCGGGAAAAGGTTTTGGAAAGTACAGTCAGAAAGTTGCCATTTAAATTTGAAGGGGAAAACTTTTTTAGCCCCCCAGGTTGGGGGGTTTTTTAACTTTTTGGGGGGCCCCGAACCTATCAGAAATTATGGAAGTTTTTTGGGATCTTCCCCAATCATTTTTTACCCAGGGTTAAAACCTTTTTATCCACAAAAAAACCCAAACCAAAAAAAATTTAAAACCCAATAACCCATCGGGGTTTTAGTTTTCAAAAAAAGGATTTTGTCTGGGTTTTTTTAAAATCACTAAAATTAGGACGGGCTTGGGTTAATTTTAAAAAAACCAAACTTCCCATCCCTTTTCCCTGTTGACCCTTTTCAAGCAAAAAAACCCCCACTAAACGGGTTGGGCCGGGGGTTTTTTGTTTACTTCGGGGCTATTTTAAAAAAAAAATATTTAAAACCCTTGGAAACCCCTTTCCCCCTTTTAAACCCCCAATATATTGTATTCCCATTTGATATGTCCCCTTTTCAAGTGATTTATAATATGTTTCTTTTTTCCCAAATTAAAAGGGGGATGCCCTAAAGGGTCGGGGAAAAATTGTTTTCTTTTAGCAAATTTTTCCCCTATTGTGGGTTTAATGTTAATAAGAATTTTTGTTTTTTTTTTTTTCCCCACGTTTAAAATATTTATATGGAGGGTTTGGTTTTAACCCAAAAATAATTTGAATTTGCATAAATAATTTTAGTAAATTTGCTTTTTTTTTTATTGTTTGTCTTTAAAATATTTCCTAGTTAAAAACTTCATACAAAAATATGCAATTTTTTTCCAATTTTGGTTTTTGTTCTTGTTCTGTACCTATGCTTTTAAGGGATAGGGGAAGGTATCAATACTTTTTTGGAAAAAAATCGGGGCATTTCTTTTTTGGGTCAAAAATATAGCATTACGGAAATTTTTGAGTTGTTGTTTCCTTTTATTTTAAAAATCAATAAATTAAAACCAAATTTTCAAAAATAAATTTTTTTCCTTTCCAGTTCTTCCTGCCCCTCCCCAAAGGGAAACCATTTGGGGATTTTCCTTTTCGGGTTTTTGGGTTACTTTTTTGATTTGTTTTGGGCCGGGGCATTAAGGATTGGGTTAAAAAAAAAAAGGGGTTTGCACTGTTTGGTGTTTTTACTTTTTTTTCCTTCTTACAAATAATGTTTAAATTTTTGTTTATTTCTAATTTAACTGACCAAAAAAATTTGAAAGTGGAAATGTCAAAATTTTAAAAATTTAAAGAAAGGAAAGAAAAAGTTTGATAAAAGTGTTCATCCCTTTAAAATTTGGAAATATAAATTTGGATAACCAAACTAGGGGGCACGGGCTTAATTTTGTTTTGGGCTTTTTTCTTTTTTTTACATTTGGGGATTATTTTCAGCCGGGGGTTCTGAAAACCCTTTTTAAGGGGAGGTTCAAAAATTTTAGCGGTGGGAAAGAGGGGTGTCAATTTTTATGGGGATATGTTTCACAGGGGTCAGATACAATGCAGATTTTTCGCAAAGGATTTGCTTCTGGAAATTCTGTAGATACAAAATAGTACCCAAAAATTAAATGGTTTTTAAAAAATTTTATTTACACAAAAAATCATCCCAAAATCTATGTGGAAATACTGTATACCTGTGGTGTAGATTTTAAGTCTGCAGAATATCAATATTTGCTGCAGATATGCAGATTGTTCCCATTGACATTAATGAGGAAATTAAAATCACAAAAAATCTACAATGAAACTTTTCTGCTATTTTCTACTGCAGATATTCAGTATGCATTTTGTAAATTGTTTTAAAAAACAGTGTGTTAAAATCCACAATCCAAAAAAAAAATCTGTGCATTTCAGCAACATAAATTAAAATACTGTGGTTTATAATCAGCACTATAATTGCTGTGTTGACTCTAGGGGTGCTTTCAACGGTGCGTACTTGGGGCGTTTTTGATGCATTTTTTCAATGCATTTTTTGTGCAGGAAGGCACAGCAATTAATGCTGTACATTGCTGCACAAAACTTGCGACAAAAATTGCGGTAATTACCGCGATTTTTGTGCAGCAATGTACAGCAATAATTGCTGTGCTTTCCTGCACAAAAAACGCATCAAAAACGCCCCAAAAACGCACCGTGTGAAAGCACCCTAGATAAGCTTTTCTGCAGCACCTTAATGAGATTTTTGCTACAAATTTTCAACACTAGAATCTGCTACAGATGCTTGATGTGAACATAAACTTGCAGCAAATTTTGCAGCTGATTTCAGTTGGTTGAAAGGTTTGTCAACTGAAAAAAAATCCATGGAAATGGGGCAATAAAATAATAAAAACCCCGAAACGTATCTAGCTGTCTCCTGAGGCTGCTGCTCCTGGGCCCTATGATGCTCCTCTCCACTTCAGGGCTATCGTTCCAACAATGAGAAAAGGCTTGCGCTTCATTGTCAGTGAATGGAGCACAAGCGTCTCCTCTGTGTTGGAACAAGAACCTTGAAGTGAATAGAAGCTTTGGACCACCAGAGGACAACTAGGTATTATAAGTTTCAGGTTTTTTTTACATTTTTTGCCCACTCTGGCCCCAATTTCATGGAATTTTTTTAGCGGACTACCCCTTTAAACAGTTCTTCTAACATAAGTAAGGTAGAGTATTTTAGATAGAATTTAGCGCTAGGTTAGAGTATTAAATTGCCTTAAGTGCCACTACACAATTCATTCTGGGGGAAGGAATGGAAGTAGGCAAAGGAAGATATAGCAAATGTGTAACTTTTACATTTGTACGTTAGATAAGGGAGCCCACAGTCCTCTGAAAGTAAAAAAGATGTCCCTACTCTCTTTAAAGTTAGATGTAAGAAACTAAGCTCATTAATTTTGTAATTCTCAATCACTAGTGAATTTTGAACAGCTATATGCTCTTCTTTAAATCTCTTTGCTATCTGCACTTGAAAATCTAGCTTCTCCAAGAACAGAACAAGTTGAAAGGCAAATATTATGGATATTTTGGATAACATTAATGTGTTTTTTGTTTTTTTACCTTTGACAAGAGCTCAGTAGTAAATCTTTTCTTAATAAAGGCTATCATACAATGCAGCTATAGCTGGAGCTTTAACTTTTATCACTCTTTTTTAAACTCATGTACTTTAATCATGGAAGACTTCTTATTATGTAAATTACACTGCGTATTACAGTGAATATTTTTTACAAACATTTTCCCACCTACAAAGAATGGAGAGGTCTGTAATTTTTATCATACGTACAATTCAACAGTGAGGGATAGAATCTAAAAAATTACAAAAAAAATCCAGAAAATCACATTGTATGATTTTCAAATAATGAATTTGCATTTTATTACATGAAAAAATATTTGAAAAAATAAAAAAAAAAAAATTTGGGTACAGAAATCTTTGTTTGCAATTGCAGAGGTAAGATGTTTCCCGTAGTTCTTGACCAATTTGCACACACGCAGCAGGATTTAACCCCATTCCTCATCAGATTTCCCCAATTTTTTCAGGTTTCAGGACTGTCACTAGCCTACATTGTGTTTCAGCTCCCTCCAAAGATTTTTTTATTGGGTTTAGATCTGGAGACCACTCCAGGACCTTGAAATGCTTATTTTGGAGCCCCCCAAAGTTTCCCATGGGGTGTGTTTGGTTCTTTTGTTCTTTTTTGCAGAAAAGCAACCCAAAGTTTAGTTTCACCCCCCAGCTTCATGGTTTGGAAATATTTTGAGGTTGTATCATCCTTTTTTCCAAACCGGAAAGTGGAGTTAAAACCCTTTTAAGTTCTTTTCTCTTACCAATGATTTTCTCCATGCCTCCTTGGATATCCATATGGTCTTTGTGAACTTAAGAGGCCTTAAAGTGCAAGTGTGAGCGGGGGGCCCTTGATGCCCTGCAGGATTTTTTTAATCCAGACTGCATAATGTGTTACAAAATGGTAATTTTGAGCTGGGCCCCAGCCTATTCAGGTCTTTGCCCGGGTTTCCCCCCCAAATAGTTTTGGGTGATTCCTGACCTTTCTCAGAAACATCCTTTCCCCACAAGGGGAGATCTTGTTGCCTTCTCACCAAGCTGCTTGCTTATTGTCCTGAAGCACATTCCAGCTTTGTGCAGGTCTACAATTTTGTCTGTGGGGTCCCTTTGACGCTCTTTTTGGGCTTGTTCATGGGGGGAGGGCTGGAGTGTGTGGGTAAAATGTGTGGGGAAGGGGTTTTTTATACAGGTAATGATTAAACAATTTGGTTTTAAAACGCGTTAATCAGTGCAGAGTTTAAAATGGTTCTTAAAGAAAAAACTAACAGATCGTGAGGCAAAAAATTTTTGCCCGGGTAGGTTTATAAATATTATTTCATGCAATAAAATGTAAATTAATTTTTTAAAAGTCTTTCTATTTTATTTTTCGATTTTTTTTTTATTTATTATTAAGTTTGAAGTGTACTTTGATAAAAATTACAGACCTCTCCAACTTGCAAAATCGATAATGTGTACTTATTTTTTTCCCACAGTAGTTAACAAATTTGGGCCCCAAAGCCAAAACTAGAAAGACGGATGACTATGTGAGTAAAAAAAAAAAAAAAAATGGGATAGTTGTTTTTCTTTTTTTTGGGGGCGTTTGGGGGGTTCTAAGATAAACTGCGTAAAAACAATAAAAAAAAAATCATTCAATTATGAAGAATGGGAGGGTATTAATTTAAGTTGTTTTTTTTTAACTTTTAAGGGGAAAAAAATTAGTTTTTATATCTTTCTTTCAGAATGGGGAACCCTGTTAGCTAAAATGTTGTCAGAAAGAGAAAATGACCATCTGAAATTAAGTATTTGTTTAACTATCAACTTTACTTTATATACTTATATAAAGATGTAATATCCTTTTCAGTAAAAAAAAAATAAGAGTGTCAGTTTTATAGGGATTTTTAAAAAGGGCCCCTGTATGAAAAAGGGCTAGGCTAAAAACTTTCTTTGTTTGCCCATGTAATCAATTCATGTCGGGGTCGGAAGTATTCAGTCCTTTTAAATTTTTCACTCTTTGTTTATTGCGCCATTTTTGGAAGTTCCAAAAAGTTCCTTTTTTGTTATTTTACACTCTGAAAGGAAAAAAAACGAAATGTTTGAATTTTTTTAAATTTATTAAAAAAAGAAAAAGAAAAAAATTTCCTGGGCTTAAGTATCCGACCCTTTTTCTCAGTATTGAGTGAAGCAAGGGCCCTTTTTTCTAGTTTAAAAACCATGGTTTTTTTTTGGGAATGAACAAAAAGTTTTCACTCTGGATTTGGGGATCCTTCCTATTTTTTGCAGATCCTCTTCAGTTCCCTCGGGTTGGAGGTGAACTTTTGGGGAAGCCATTTTTCAAGGGCTTCCAGGTTGCTCAATTTGGGGTTTGGTTTAGTGTTGGCTGGGCCCAAAAAGGAAAGATTTCAGAGTTGTCCGGGGAAACCATGGTTTTTTTATTTTTAACATTTGTTGGGTATTGTCTTTTTGGAGATGAACCTTTGGCTCAGTCCCGCTAGAAGGGTTTTAATCCCAGTACTCGTACTTGGCTGCATTATTTTTTTTCCCAAATTTCAACAGTTGTCCTGCCCGCAGCGAAAAAAACCCCAAAGTGATGCCCCCCACCACCATGTTTCACCCCCCCCGTTGGGATTGTTTTAGGCCGCTAATAGCGTGCTGGGGTTTTTCCACACAACCACTTGAATTAACCCAAAAAAAAATCACTTTGTTTTATAGACCAGATAATCTATTTTTTATGTCTGGGAGCCTTAGGGATTTTTTTCTGCAAAATGTATGCGGGTTTCAAGTCTTGCACAGGAGGGTTTTTGTTGCACCCTTTTGCCTAAGCCCCCCACTGGGGGAAAAGGTCTGCAGTGATAGTTGATTTTTGGAACTTTCTCCGTTCCCTACTGCACCTCTGGGCTCAGCCCCAGTGAATTTTGGGGGTTTTCTTTTTTCCTCTCTCACAAAGGCTTTTCTCCCTGATTGTTTTTTTGGTGGACAGCCCAAAGAGGGAAAAGTTGGGTGATCCCAAACTTTTCCATTTAAAGGTTTGGAGGCTACTGTGCTTTTAGGAAAACCTTTGGGGCTGAGAAAAATTTTTTGAACTTGGCCAGATTTGTGCCTTTCCCAATTTTTTTTGAGTCCTTGGGCAGTTCCTTAGACTCATGGGTTGACGCACTGGAGCTTGAGGTCTTATATAGCCAAGTTGTGCCTTTTCCCTAAGTCCCAATCATTTAATTAAACCAGTGGACTCCAATGAAGGGTGAACCATCCAAAGAGGGTTTTAAGGAAAAGGACAGCATGTGAGTTAATATGGTGCCCGCAAGAGTTGAAAATTTTACCATAGAAATTTTAGTTTTTTTGTTTTAATAAATTTCCAAAAATATCTACATTTCTGTTTTTTTTCTTTCAAGATGAGGTGCAGAATATACTTTAATGAGGAAAAAAAAGAAAACTTTTTTGATCTTACCAAATGGCTACAATGAAACAAAGAGTGAAAAATTTAAAGGAGTCTGAATACTTTCCAAACCCACTGTAGTACTCTAAACAATGAAAGGGGAGCTCTAATTGGTTGCCATGGGAGAAATGTGGAAAATGTCTTAGACCTAGACAGTTCTCATACATGTGGCCCTTAGCCCTTAGGGGTGAAAAATTTCAGGTTTAAAGAAAAGGAACTTCCTCCATGTTTTCATAATTTGAAGGGAAAATAAAGATTAGATCAAAGTTTGCTATGCATAAAAAGATTCAGTAGATTTTAGAATGAATTATTGTTTGCTTTAAGAAACATTAGAACTTTAAATCTAATAATAGGTAATCATCATATTTTATGGAGGTTACAAAATGTATTTCAAGGTTACAACTTCAGGAGAATTTAGCCTTTAAGGAGTGAAAGACATGCCATCCTTTTGAAAATGAGACAAAGCAAATTGTGTGCGGAGAGAGAATGCAACTTGATCTATATGGTGTTTAGACAAAGAATGCAGTAAATGTTTAATACTGGACTTTTGCATCCATTTAAGCTAATACACAGTGTCTTATTTCTATCACGTAAATCACTATGTCTTCAGTATTTTCCATCTTGTATGGAAGTAAACTTTTGGGATCAACTTGGAGGTTGAATAAATCTGCTATTTATTACCTTGAAATGTGACACGCCACTTAAGTGCCCTATTCCCTTATGGTTTAAGTTGAGTACTGCATTATGTCCAAACCATTAAGACACCAGAATTATTCATAGTGTATCTTTTCGACTTGAAGAATTTACTTTCATATAAAACACAATGTATCCATATGTTAATGCTTGAAACACTCTTTGAAATGGGCAGACAATTGAATAAGAAAGGTGGATTACTTATTACGGATTTTTTTACTTTTAGTGAGTTTAGTTTGTTTTTTGAATATTTGAAAATCATTCAGTTACAGGCTTTAAACATCTTTTAATCTAAGTTTATGTAATTTAAAGCCTTAATTCAAAAGTAAAAAAAAAAAAAATACAAAATGATTAATGCAAGGTGCTATTATTTGTAAGTTGTCAAGTGACAGCAGCAAAATAGACTAATGGAATTCACTGAAGATCGTGTATTATAACAGGAGAGTATCCAGGTGACAACTACAAGAATTGACATATAGTCTATACACCTGCTTCTGACTCATTCGGCAGTAGTGCACAATCACAGGTATGAATGTCCCTTACCATTGTGTCTTTCAGGTCACTCAAGAAAGGTAATAAAAAGCTATGCACCTTAATTTGATATATTCTTAAAAATGTTTTGATCATGCAGCAATTTCAAGAATATTTAAGTTATAAATGTGAAAAAAGCTTACGTGTAGCCTAATACTTTTTGTGCATGTCAAGTATGTATGACTACTTTACTCAGCTTTCGACTGAAAACATTTTGATGCTAAAATTATAAAATTGTTAATGTAGCTAAACCAAAAGGAAGTACTGGACAGGCAGCACTGTATTTAACATTATTAGAGTAGAACACAGTTGTCCTGGGAATCCAAGCTAAGCCAATATCTGCATGGCATTTACAATATATGTTCTCTTCCCATTTTTGTTCAGGTTCCCTTAGGTTACTCTTGTTTCTTCCTACAAAAACTGACTGCTGAAGCTATGAAATTGGCCAGTAAATTATGTGACAGAAAAATTAGATTATAAGCCCCAAGAAGGACAAGAACTGATGTAAGTAATGACGTTCTCTATGAAGCACTGTGAAATATATTGGCAATATACGTACAGCAATAAACATGTTTATAGTAATGTGCTATGTGCTTTGTGTACAAAAAGTGCAAAATTGCTTAAAATTGCAGCCTGCAATTTTTGTCATACACAAATACATTTTCTTTTACTAAAAATACATTAGAATAGTGAAGAAATCAGGCGATACCTTTTAGAGGCTAACTGAGTATATTTGATAGTGAGCTTTCGAGAGAACTAGCTCTCTTCTTCAGACTGATGTTATACAACAAACTGAAAATACAAGACTTTTTATACACACAAGACATGGATCTTCAAAGGATCTTAGAATTCTTAAAAATAACAAAATGCGAAATATAGGTACAGCAGTTATTTACAACCTGTCAAGACTGTTTAATTCTTGACAGGTTGTAAATAACTGCTGTACCTATATTTCGCATTTTGTTATTTTTAAGAATTCTAAGATCCTTTGAAGATCCATGTCTTGTGTGTATAAAAAGTCTTGTATTTTCAGTTTGTTGTATAACATCAGTCTGAAGAAGAGAGCTAGTTCTCTCGAAAGCTCACTATCAAATATACTCAGTTAGCCTCTAAAAGGTATCGCCTGATTTCTTCACTATTCTACTACTTTCTATGGCTAACACGGTACAACATTATACTACTAAAAATACATTAATAATTTTTAGATTTTTAGATTTATGATGATGTATGATTATTATTATTGTTATTATTATTGCCTGTTGCACATAATTAACAATACTGTGTCGTCATTATGCCAAACAGGACGATATGATATCAAAAAGTCACTCAATAAGCAGTGTTACAGGAAGCTAAATGAATACACATTTCATGAAGATGATTCTTATTATTCATTTTATTGCTATTATTGTTAATGCATTTATTACTGTTATTTTAATTACCCATTGCCCCATTGCACATAATCAACAATACTATGTCGTCATTGTGATAAACAGGAGAATCGTATATCAAAAAGTCACTCTACAGCCAGTACTACAGAAAGCCAAATGAATGTACTGCTAGTATAAGTACTGCACGATGATGATTATTATTATTACTTTTAATGCTATTATTGTACATGCACTTATTATTATTATTATTATTATTATTATTATTGTAGTAGAGAATTTATTTTATTATGTGGTGATATTATTATTCATTTTTTTAAATACAAATTTGTTCTGTTTCACTTTAATTCATGTTATTCAATTTTGAACCTGATGAAAATGATGATGATTTGGACAATTTGTACTATAAGAAAAGTAAGGTTGGTACATAGGATACAATGTTCCTATGTATAATGTAAAACATGCTTTAGTTTTATAAAATGTAGGTACAGCATATCACAAAGATGGCAGTCAATCCTCATGAAACTGTGCAGACATGGTGTTTACGGTCAGTCCATTACACTAATAGATCTCCATTAAGGTAAAACATTTTTACTGCTCATTCATGAATTCTGTGCATTTCATGATGCCCTTAATAACATTACACAATTGACCAGTAGACAAATGCAGCTAACCACATCTATCTGTTAATCAGCTGAATATATCACTGAAAATATGTCTAGTCTTACTGAGATATATTTTGCACATTTACCATTAATAGTGTGATGCACTGACAGATTAGACTCATAAGGTATATTTACAGTTTGTTTAGTATTGCTGCAGTTATATGTATATGTAAATCACTTTGTGTACCAAAATAAAACATTTTAACTATATCAAATATGTTGCATTTTTAAAAGAAATTTCTAAATTCTATGCTAGTCATAGGTTGGTTAAACATGTTTCGTTTTTTGGCAACCAGCGTAAAAGGTGAAACAAGATAAAATCTGCAAACATGTAGATATTTATATTTTGATTAAACTTCAGTTACTAATTAAAAATCTTAGTGTCTGTAACTAAGGGAGAGGCATAGTTTATATATGTATGTATGTGCATTGATGTAGCTATATAGTTTAGTAGATAGACAGAAGTATTGGTGCTTTAAGCAGCCCAAAGGTCATATATAAATGTTGGTTCATACTTACAAACATGGCAAACATATTTTTTATTGGGGCTCAGAATTTTTAAGTTACAGCTCTACATACAGTATGTGCTTTCATATAAGCAGTTTGAAAGACACATGTAGAGATACACATAAAATCATTCATTATGGATGTGTTCCTATAAATACTATCAGTTTCCCCTTGATATGTTAACATATTTAACTTCTTCATAACATAATGGTATGTTCTTTTTCGTGAGGCATTTATTCAAATGGGTGAAGTGAATAGATGGTGTGGGACAGAAGCTGTCCGCATCATCCACAGTGGCTCTTGGCTGTAATATATTACCACAATCCCTGGGTTGCTACTCCACTGCTGACTGTTTAACCCCCTAGAGGCAGTCAATAGCAGTTTTGGTATCTAGGTATCTTTATTTTCCACCTCATCGGCACCAACAATGTGTTCTCTGGGTTAAGATAAGATGTCATGGCAGCGAGGATCTATCAAAGGCCCACAGGTCTTCCATGTCTATATGCTTACTAAAACATTACATGGCAGTTTACCAGTGGTGCACTTTGCACACCAAAGCAGTCTATCAGCGATGAGAAGATCGCATTGTGGCATATCCTAGTGGGATAGTATTTAGATAAAGTTAAATGAAATCTCTAAAAAATAAAATATGATCAGTAAAAAAAATTACCATTTAAAAAAAAAAGTACTTTCTTGTAAAACTTTAATAAAATACATATATGTATTAAATTGCAAAAAGTAGAAAGATCAAAACACATATGTACCATGTATGATGAATGTCAGCAACAAAAAATACATGAAACAATGATAGAATTCCTTTTCCTTTTTCTATTCTCCAGAAGGAGTTAATAACACTTAATCAATGCTTATAGGTTACCCCGAAATGGCACCAACAAAAATAACTTATCCCACAAAAACATAAGAGTGCGACTGCAATAATTTGTCAATTCCTGCGATCTTAAAGCAGAAATAGGCCAATCCTAAAGTTATTGACACATTCAGCATTTATTACATTTAAAATTGTCAGTTTACTTATATTTAAATAAAATTAATTAAACAGAAAAAACAGACATTGATATACACTCATGCACAAAATTGTTGCTAACCTTCTGATAAAGAAAGAAAAACCCACAATGGTCAATGAAATAATGTTAAACTGTTATAAGTAATCATAAATATAAATTTACTGAAAATCAACCAACTGAAATCAGACATTGTTTTTGAATTGTGGGTCAACCAAAAATGTTTAAAAACAAGCTGATGAAACTAACAAAGATGACGGTACCCTTAACTTTTTGTTGCACAACATTTTAAGGGAACCACTACAAACAAACAAGTTCTGTATCTCTAAGGGTGTAACTCTGAAGGTTAAATAACTGCAAAACTCATTGGGGCAGATTTATTATTGTGTGCATACCACATGTCTGGTGTGTTTTGTGCCACAATTAAGGTGCTTTCACACAGCGCAGTTTTGGTACAGTTTTAACTGTGCTCCAATTAAACTGCCTGTATTACCAGCAAACTTTTTTCACTGTTTGGAAAGTGAGTAATCAATAAGTGTGTTGGTAATCCACAAGACTTCAAACACACTAATTGATTATTTACTTGAAACAATTTAGACAACTGAAAGAAGCTTGCTGGTGATAAAGGCAGTTTAATTGGAGCGCAGTTAAAACCGCACCAAAACTCTGCTGTGTGACAGCAACCTAGAGGTGCTTTCACACAGTGCATTTGTGATGCGTTTTTTATGCTTTTTTTGATGCGTTTTTTTGTGCAGCAATGTACAGCATTAATTGCTGTGCCTTCCTGCACAAAAAAACACAAAAAAAAATGTAAAAAAAACATATAAAAAACCTTAAACCTTTAAAGGTTTAACTCATATGTGAAAAGAAAAAAAAAAAATCCAGTTCTCAAGCTACTGTACATTGATACTTATTAAAAGCCAAGAAGTAGGGAAGGTTAGCTGCTTCCTCTATCACTAATGTCACCATACCTCCTTGATGGACAAATAAACATTGGGTCACACTAATGCATTTCAATAGAAATGTTTTAGTAAAGTTAAATGACTGCAAAACTCATTGGGACAGATTTACTATTGTGTGCATGCCATGTGTCTGGTGTGTTTTGTACCACAATTAGGGTGCTTTCACACAGCTCAGATTCGGTGCAGTTTTAACTGCACTCCAATTATGTGCCTTTATTACCAGCAAACTTCTTTCACCTATCTAAACTGTTTGGAAAGTGAGTAATAAATTAGTATCTTTGTAATCCACAAGACTTCAAACACAGTCATTAATTACTTATTTGAAACACCTCTGTGAACAATTTAGACAACTGAAAGAAGCTTGTTGGCAATAAAGGCAGTCTAAGTGGAGCGCAGTTAAAACTGCACCAAAACTGCACTTTGTGAAAGCACCCTTACTGTGCTAACAATTAGAGACAAATTTAACAATGATATAGGCCACAAATAATTAGTTAATGAAACAACTTGCTGATTTATGGACTTCTATATTGCAATGCATTCTACCTGTCACCATAACAAGGCAGGGCCTAATGAACTTGCAAAGATGACAGATCCTGGACCTAAATTAGACCACCAGCTGTCATTGCGGCCCATCAAAGTCCTGTGATTGCTTTGTAAGGAGGTCTTGGAATTAGCACTTTGCCTTTGTCCCGTTTAAATTACACATTAACTTTAAGTTAGCTGCTGGCAATGGTGTCGGCTCAGCAAGTCTATGGCATCAAAACAATGTTTGTGTGTTTCAGGTGGCACTAACCCGTTAAAGTGTACAGATGAACTTTCATTACACTACATGTAACCTGGATGCAGTCAGATGTAAGTTAATGACTTCCTTCACGGAAAACAACAAAGCAAACAAACATTCTCCCTGCCTCACTAAAGAAAAGAAAGCCACCTAGATAGTTGTGGCCCTATCTTCTTCTTGTAATCAGTGGCGGAACTACCGACCTAGCAGACGTAGCGACTGCTATGGGGCCCGCCGTCAGGGGGCCCGGCTGGTTATGAACAGTAACTTGCTGTTAACAGCCAGCCGGGCCCTGTTATAACATCTCGCCACTAGGGGGCCCGTGCCAGTGTCAGGACCATACAGGCCCCTGGTGACAGGCTACAGATCGATTTAAAAACCCAAGAATAAATGAGTTGGTTTGGTGAACGTAGCAGTACAGATGACAGCATTGCGAAAGGGATGAGCATTGACGTTGACATCTGCATTGGCGGACGTGACGTCAAAAAGCTACTGCCCAGGGGTGCCAACGTTTGTTTTTCCCCTGCTTAGGAGGAAAACCCTTTGAGTGTTCCCCCCACCCCACTAACCCAGCAGCACAGCAGAATTAATCACCCGGGCACTTTCTAGTCTGATTTCACTTGTGTTCCTGCCACAGCTGCTGTACCAGTCTCTACTTCTGTAAGGAAAGCTAGTTTGTGTAAAATGGCTACAAAATAATGCAAATATGTAGTTTTTTTATTTTTTGTGCATGTTGTGTCAGTATGTGTAGCATCTGAAAATGCTTTTTTGTTCATTTATTTATCTGTGCAAAAAAGTAATACATTTTAATATGTTAGTTTGTATTGGGTATAATTTTATTTTGTTTTTGTAGTGGGGTGTGTGCCCATTGTTTATATTTTTAGTGAGTGGCAAATTTGGGGTTTTTTTTAGAAGTATGAGGGGTGCATGTATGTCTATATATGTGGTGAGTGCTAAATTGTCTGATCTGTAGTGAATGCATGTTTCTATATAGTGGTGGTGGTGAGTCTTATATGTGGGAGTGTACTGTATGTCTAATATGGGTTTTGGGTTTTTTAAGTGTGAAAGCATGTATTTTTATCTGTAGTGAATGCATGGGTTTTTTAAGGGGGGGATTTTTAATTTTTCTGTATGAATGCATGTGTGTCATTATGTGGTGAGTGTGCATGTATTCTTAAACTGTAGTGAATGCTGTTGTCTATATTGTGGTGGTGGCTGTATGTCTTAAACTGTAGTGAATGCAGTTGTCTATATGTGGTGGTGTGCATGTATGTTAAATTCGTAGTGAATGATGTTGTTTTATATGTGGTGAGTGTGCATGAAATTGTCTATTCTGTAGTAAATCATGTATGTCATATTGTATGGGTGTGTATGTCTATATTGTGTGCTGCTTGTTGTCTTTTTGAGATGGGCGAATTGTTTAAGAAGGGGAAATTGTTGGAAATTTCGGGAAAAACTTGGGTTTCGGAACAAAGTCGAACTTTGGGGTACTGGAGTGAACGAATGTGCTTTTGATTGTAATTGGCTGGAGCACAGGGGGCCCAAAACACTCTGGGAGGAAGAAGGGCATAGCCCTGCATGACATGTGCAGAGGTAAAGCCAATCAGAGACCGGCGGGATTCTGTGAGCCCCAAAGCATTTTAAGTCGGGCGCGACGGGGGCTCACACTCCTCTCACTGTGTCATCAGGGAAAGGGTGCTGCCGCGGCTGATAGCTCTTATGAAAAATTGATTTTTATACAGCGGATTTCTGTGGGGTGTCTCGTTGTCTGAGATGTTCTCTTAATTTTTTATTTCTAATTTTTTTGGGGTATTGGATCTGAAAATCCAGTGGCGTCCACTGCAGCTTATATTCATTTTAATCTATCGCTACAAAAATTGAAACCCAAAGGGGGATCTAACCCCAGTTCCTGTTGTTTTCATTTAAAAAAACAGGTTTTTACAATTCAAATACCACTTCTTTTTTGGCTGCCTTTCTTTTCCCAATTTTACTCCGGGGTTAATTAAGCTTTGTTTTGTTGTGTGAAACCCCCAAAAAACCGTCTTTTTAAAACACCAAAAATATTTCATTTTTTGCGGGCAAATTTAAAGCAAAGGAAATTTTAAAAATGTTTTCTTGTTGTGGGGTAGAAAACCGAAATTGTAAACGCTACAAAGCAACTATTTTGGCGGCTAAATTTTTTGGCGCAATTTACTCCAGGGGTTTAAAAAATTAAGCGTTGTTTTGTGGTGGTGACAAAAAAAAACCGTCTTTTTCAACGCCAAAATATTAAATTTTTCCTGTAGCCTAATTCAAAAGCAAAGGTTAAAAAACTGTATCTTTTGTTGTGTGGCGTAGAAAAACCGAATTGTAACCGTTAAAAGCTCTATTTTGTGGGCTCAATTTTTGCTGCAATTTACACCCGGGGTTTTAAATTAAAGCGTTGTTTTGCTGGTGTGCTGACAAAAAAAAACGTTTTTTCAACCCAAAAATTATAAATTTTTTCCCTGTGCTAATTCCAAGAAAAGGGTTTAAATTTAAAAACTGTTCTCTTGTTGTGTGGGGTAGAAAACCGAAAATTGTAAAGCTAAAAAGTATATTTTGTGCCGCTCAATTTTTTGGCGCAATTTACACCGGGGTTAATTAAGCTTTTGTTTTGTGGTTGTGCAAAAAAAAACCGTCTTTTTTAAATGTAAAAAATATATAAATTTTTCCTGCCCGAAGGTTAATTAAGCCTTTTTGTGCTTTTCTTTTAGTAAAAACAAAAGTGTTTTTAAAGGGCACATCAAATACTTTTTTCCCTGGCCTTTTGTGGAGCCCCAATTTATACCCAAAGGGGTTCCCCAAGTTGTTACGGGGGTTCTTTGGGTCAAAAAAAGGGGTATTTTTTATCTATACAGATATCATCATAAAACAGTGTTGTACATTTTAGAACAAAAGTATGTCAGAAAGAGGGTGGGGCCCCTGCCCCTGCGGTGGCAGTGGCACAAAAATTCCTGGAAACAGGCCCAGGTCGAGACATAGGGGAGTCGCGAAGGGTCCTTTTGGGCCACAAGCGCTGTATCAAAAGGGCCGTGGTTGTTCGAAACCCCAAGGGTTGTGTTTGGTTTTGATGGTTTATCTTCCTCCCAGATGACATTGACAACCCAGCCAAGGTTGGTGGGAACCTCGGGACACAACCCCTAGTTGGCTGGAAGGGAGGGGTTTCGCGGCCCACCTGCCTACCCCGCCTCGTCCCATCGGTTCCTCACCCAGGATTACTATGTGGTTGGGCTCGGCCTTTTATGCGAGGATGAACAATTTGAGGAGGGCAGTCAGCAGACTTGGCAGCAAAGAAAAGGGGGCCCAAATATCCCCGCTTCTTGCAGAGGGGCAAAGTTAGTGGGAGAGTGGCTGGGGGGTCATGTTGTGAGGGTCAAATGGCATACCAAGACTGGTGTGAGGACAGCAGTACGATGAAACAAAATAATAGATGTAGCCCACCGCATTGGGAGCCGGGGGGGCAAGGGCTTCATCTTTTTTCAGGAGAAAGGGGGGTCAGCTTTGGGGTCAGGCAGCGGCCAGCAGTAAAGTGCGGAGCGTTGGCGGTTTTTAAAATCCGTTTTCTCGGCGGTGTGGGGGTTCTTTGCTAAAACACCGGGGAGGCCCAATTGGGTATATGTGAATTTTGTGGGAGAAAGTGAAGGTGGCCGGGAGCTAAATTTGGGCCACGGGCCTGCGTAAAAAACATGCCTCCCATCCGGTGGTGGGAGAAACGTGGCTCAGTGTGGTGGTCCATCCCATGCCGCGCCGCAGAAGCCGCCCGGGCTCGCATGCCTTGCAGTAGTCAAGGCTCCACCACCTCTGAAAGGGAGCTTTTCCTTTGACTCCCCCCGGTCCGATGTCCTGCTCCTGTACTTATGGGCCAGCGTCGTTTTGGAGGCGATTGCAAGAGACAACGTATGGTTCCAACCCTTAAAGGGGCAGCAGCTGACGTGCTTGTCAAAGTTGTTGGGGGTTGCAGTCCCCCCCTTTTCCCCAAAAGGTGGGGCTCGCACCCCTTAAAAGAAAAAAAAAAGGCTTGGCCCAGTAGGGATGAGGGTTTAAGCCGTTTTTTTTTCCAAAAAAAGGAGTCCAGCCTTCTAAATTTGTAGAACAGAAGTGGGTCAGTCTTGAGCTTATCGGTTTGTTCCAAGGTGCCGGCAGCGCGGAGTTGGAGCTGTAAAAACGGTCAGGGGCCGTACATGTCCTTTACGGCCCACTAGGTGAAGTGCTTCCTGCCCAGCACAACAAAATTGGAAGGGACGCCGCCCTTTTCCCTCCCGTTGTCAAACTGCTGCCCCTGCGCCAATGTCCCGCCCTTTCCCCCTCACATCACCCCATCTCAGCCCCACAAGTCCTCCATCATCCCCAGTGTAGGGAAGCGGTGTTCCCCCAGTTCTAACCTGGCTTGCTCGGCGAAAGAATCACAAGGGGGGAATGTCCCCGGGCATGCAGCAAGAAATCGAAAGTGTGGCTTTTCTCCCCCAACTGCAAATCGGAAAATGGTACGGAAATGGGAGGAAATGGTGTCCCCGTGCACCGAGGAAGGATGGTCCCGCGCCCTGCATGGGGCCGGGTTTTTCAATCTGGGTTGTGAAAAGGTTCGAAGTTTCCACCCTCTTCAGAACAATTGAAAATGGCCAGGAAAAAGTGCATGCCTTTATCCATTGTACAAACCAGGAAACCCCCCTCCTCAAATTTCCGGAAACGGGCCTCCCCAACACACTCTGATATGCGTGTTTCCCCCGTGGAATTCCAGCCCGCACATGTTGGCCGCTGAAGAAAAGAGAAAGGCCTTAAAAAATTTTTTTTTTGATCCAGGAGAAGAAAATTTCCCTGTGTAAATTTGAAGTCGCCAGTGGCAAACTCATGCGTGAAATGCCCTTTGTTTAGGCCCTTCGGGAGGGAACGTTATTTGTCAGTCGCCCAGGACTAGGTGAATAAGTCATTCATGTTCATGTCCTGGAACAGATGTGAAAAAAACTGTCTGGGAGGGGGGGTGGGACGTGGGCGCTACATTTCGTGGGACATGATCCGGTGGGGGCTGAAATGGAGGAGGAGGAGGAGGACATTGGAGCAGAAGCATTGTCTGGTGAAATGAGTGGATTTTTACCAGGTGAAAGGGGAGGAGGGAAAGGGGCAACTGGAGGAGGTGGATGGGGATGAGGAAAGGGGGCAGATGACCCCAAGACCGTGGCAGTATCGTGAAATGGGGGCGGGAGCCCTCGGATATTGTGGATGGCCCCGCAGCATGCTTATTTGCCCCTGGTAGTGAAAGCTGAATAGTCGCATCCCCGGCAGGGGGGTGCTTTGGCTCCAACCCTTTTTGGCCCCCGCACCGGTCCAAAATGGGAGCCCTTTTTCCCCCCTATTGAGAGGGAAAAAAACTCAAAAAATTTTAGGGGAAAACCTCCGTAATCGTTTGGCCCTTCTATGTGCGGCATGTCCCTCCTACAGGTTCCGGGGGGGGGGGTTTTAAGCGTCACGTCTACTGCCGCGGCTCTGGGGAGGTGGGGGGGGGAGGAGCGTACCAAATCCTTCGTAGTAACCCAAGTTGGGTCAAAAGTGAGAGATTCTTAACCCCCCTAGTGAGGAGGGGGAGTCCGCAGCAGCAGCAGCAGCAGGACCCGGGCGCCTGAACCAAAAGGTTGGGGCCTACTTGGACAGACCTGCCACCCCAGTTAGAAGATCCCCTGGATATGGGCAGCAAACTGGATGTTGGCCGAATTTGGAAAATTTGCAGTGGAGAAGCTGTCCTTTCCCGGCCCCGAAGTGTGGCATCAGAGGGGGGTTTAGTGCGGGGGGGGCTCGTTACCCCAAGAAAACCCCCCTTTTTTCCGGGGAAATGTGAACGACTGACCTTTTTCAAGATGAATCGGGGTGGGTCGGCCAGGATTTCCCACCCAATGCCTTAGGCGTCGTCTGGGTTCAACTACCTGTCGCCACTTTTGATGCCCCCACCCGCCCGTGCCAACATTGCTGGGCAGTTTTCCCCTCTGCCCACCACCTCTTTACCGGGTGGTATTGCCCCCCACCCCAACAATTGTCATTGTGCCACTCTATGACCTCATGCTGATGCTGCTGTTGCTGTTGCCTGTCCCCCAATTGTGTCATTGTGCACTGCCTGCCTCATGCTCTGCCGCCGTGACCTGTTCGTCATTGGCCCAAACCCGTGGCTTCCTCCTTTTTGCCCCCCAGAAAGTATTGTGCCACTCCTGAAAATCATGCTGCTGTGGACTCCTGCCTTTTCCCCCAAATGTGTATTGTGCCACTGCTGACCTCATGCTGCTGCCGCCGTGACCCCCGTTCAGTCATTGTGAAATCTGTGGTTCCTCCTGTCTTGCCACCTCCAGAATGTCATTGTGCCACTCTCAGACCTCATGCTGCTGCTGTGACTCCTGCCGTGCCCTCCACACTGTGTCATTGTGCTACTGCCTGACCTCATGCTGCTGCCGCCGTGACCTCCGCTCTCAGTCATTGTGCCATTCTGTGGCTTCCTCCTGTTTTGCCACCTCCAGAATGTCATTGTGCCACTGCCTGATCTCATACTGCTGCCGCCATGACCTCCACACTGTGTGATTGTGCCACTCTGTGGCCTAATACTGTTTTGCCGCCTCCAGAATGTCATTGTGCCACTGCCTGACCTCATACTGCTGTCGCCGTGACCTCCACACTGTGTGATTGTGCCACTCTGTGGCCTAATACTGTTTTGCCGCCTCCAGAATGTCATTGTGCCACTGCCTGACCTCATACTGCTGCCGCCGTGACCTACGCTCTCAGTCATTGTGCCACTGCTTCCTCGTGTTTTGCCACCTCCAGAATGTCATTGTGCCACTGCCTGACCTCATGCTGCTGTGGCTGCCGCCGTCACCTCCACACTCTGTCACTAATGTTACCACCTGAGCTCTCAGCTTGTTTTTTTCCAGCTTTCGCTGCCATGACTTTATCAGGCTACATTCCCGCTTGAGTTTTTTGGTCAGTTTTGCCCTCTTAAGTGCCCAGGGAATTTTATAGTGAAGCGATTCTAAGAGCGGTGGCAGTCATCTGCGTGTCATACTAAAACACAACATTGTATGAAGACCAAACTAAGCTCCCTCTGCATATTTATGCATGGCACAACGTTCTACAGCACCCTGCAGGCTCTGTGCAGCCTGGAAATAGCTGCTTTTTAACGCGATTCGTGCCGAAGTAATTCGGTCCGAATTTATTTTTGTCGGAAATTTCGGCGAAGTGACCTAGTCGAATTTTTGAGAAATTCGCCCATCTCTAATGTCTATATCTGTAGTGAATGCATGTATGTCTATATATGTGGTGAGTGTGCATGTATCTCTATATCTGTAGTCAGTGTGCATTACGGATGTTTGTAAACAGTGAGCATTATTGTATGTGGAAAGATGCAGTGAACTAGGCTTGGGGTGGTGCTTGGAAAGATTTGCCACATTTTTTTTTTATTTTGCCACTGCACAGATATATCGCAGAATAGAGATCTTTATTGATGGCAATTGGAAAGCCGATGTTTATTCTGTGCTGAGCCTCCACTGTGTAGGCTGAATTGATTCAGTGATTTAATTGTGTTTCCCAATTTTATTGTTAACATACAATAAGGTTTAACTTATGCACTATTTTACATGGGGAAATTAGACAGGCACTGTCTGTATGGCACTTTCATATTGGCTTTATGTACATAGTACTTTTATTTTGGTACACTGTCTGTATTAGTACTATTAAGAACAGTTTCATATGTGCGTAATAAGGCTGGAACAGTTGGCAAGTATGATTTATGGAAGTTAGAAAGGGGAATAGCTTGTCAAAGGGGTTGTGATTTATTCAATGGGACGTGGCTTATAAAACTTACAAACTTTCCCTGAAGAGAATTTTCAGAAGTTGGCAAGTTTGGTATATAGGCACTGTATGGCGGTAGTATACAGTCTGCAGAGCCTGTGTACACTGGTATATACCACTATATGGTCCCTATATGGCAGTAATATTGGTCTTTGTATACTGATCTTTATTTAGTATAGGGGTGCTAGTCACTGTGTGGTGGTAATTTGTGGTCGTGTTCTGGCGGTATAATCGGTCCTTATGTGGTAATGTTGGTGGGATTTGTTTGGTAGCAGTAGGATGGTGATATATATGGTGAGGTATTTGCTGCTTGTTTCATCTAGTAACTGCATGACTAGGAGGTACTGGTAAATGTTCGTGGTCAGGGAGGTGGGCGAGGGGGGGGGGGTCAGTCCAAAAGTTTGCTATGGGACCCGGGCTTCTCTAGTTACGCCCCTGATTTTAATCAATATGTAAGTGTTATTAATATTGTGCCATGAGTATATTTAAGACTCTCGGTTCACATATTTTGATCAAAAGATGTTTAAGCTGCCCACGACTTTCAACGTGATCTCAAAATCGGGCAGTCCTATGCTATCTTTACCTCTCAATCGAGCCAATCAGGCCTCTCGCTGGGTCAACCGACCTCCATTATTCAGAGAGAAAAAATAAAAAGCACCCAACTTGCAAGCTGCCCTTCTTATGACAGCCTGTGAGAGTGGGCGGGGACAGAAACCCAAAATGGAAGCACCCCTTCCTTCCCATATAGGTTAAAATCAATGTACACCAAGTATAACGTATGTTTCTGCACACAAAAACCTTACTGAAAAAACGTCAGCAAACCAGGGTGCCACTGGCAGCGCTGCGGCACACATGTAATTTATACATGTACACACACAGGACCCCCGCCAGCGGCACATTACTGCAAAAAGGGCAATACACTACGTGGAAATCCCTAAAGAAGCATTTATGCTATCTATCATACTGAAAAAACTTTGAGACTCTCGGTTCACATATTTTGATCAAAAGATGTTTAAGCTGCCCACGACTTTCAACGTGATCTCCAATAGGGCAGTCCTATGCTATCTTTACCTCTCAATCGAGCCAATCAGGCCTCTCGCTGGGTCAACCGACCTCCATTATTCAGGGGAGAAAAAAATAAAAAAACACCCAACTTGCAAGCTGCCCTTTTATGACAGCCTGTGAGAGTGGGCGGGGACAGAAACCCAAAATGGAAGCACCCCTTCCTTCCCATATAGGTTAAAATCAATGTACACCAAGTATAACGTATGTTTCTGCACACAAAAACATTTCTGAAAAAAGGTATGCAAACCTGGGTGCCACTGGCAGGGCTGCGGCACACATGAAAATTATCATGTACACACACAGCCCGGGCCCCAGCGGCACATTACTGCAAAAGGGCAATACACTACGTGGAAATCCCTAAAGAAGCATTTATGCTATCTATCATACATGAAAAAACTTTGAGACTCTCGGTTCACATATTTTGATCAAAAGATGTTTAAGCTGCCCACGACTTTCAACGTGAACTCAAAATCGGGCAGTCCTATGCTATCTTTACCTCACAATCGAGCCAATCAGGCCTCTTGCTGGGTCAACCGACCTCCATTATTCAGAGAGAAAAAATAAAAAGCACCAATTTGCAAGTGCCCTTCTTATGACAGCCTGTGAGAGTGGGCGGGGACAGAAACCCAAAATGGAAGCATGAGTATATTTAAGCCCTTCCCAACATAGGACGAACCCATACGTCCTAGCGGGAAGTGCGTACCCGTAAATGGACGTATGGATACGTCCTGGCGATCATGTGGGCTTACAAGCAAGCCCCGCATGATCGTGACATGGGACCAGTGGTAAATTACTGCTGGCCTCATGCTGCATCACATGCGGCAAGAGTGAGCTCCGGCTGCGGGTGATTAACCCTTAGCTGTCGCCATCTATCATGGTCGCGATAGAGAAGTTGCAGGCAGAAGGAGTGAGCTACAGGTTCACTCACCCGACAGCCCGGATGGTTTACTAAAGCATCCGGGCTGTCTGGTGACGTCACCATGCCCGCAATGCATTGTGAGCATGGTGATTGACAGTCACCATGGAGACCAGTACACAGCAGCAATGTTGTGTACTGGTCTACCTTGTAACAGCGATCTGAAGATAATGAAACTGTGTTTTTTCCCCACCATTTTCATGACCCAATGCAAAAATAAAATAAAGACAACCTGTGCAAAAAATGCATAATACACCTCTAGACAAGATCCATGAGGGGTGTTGAATCCAAAATGGGGTAACTTCTGGAATGTTTCACCTATTTCTGGTACTTTGGGGGCTTTGCAAATGTGACATGACACCCACCAAAATCTGCGTTCCAAAAGCCAAATAACGCTCCCTCCCCCATACGACCTGCCAAGTGGCGCTTTTTTTCCAGGATTATTTGTAAAAATGAAACACTTTCAGCTAAAATTGAAGATTGCTGGAAAAAAAATGTCTTTACGCTAATAAAATTTGTGAAACACCTGTGGGGTTGATGTACCCATTGCACCCCTGGATATATTCCTTAAGGGGTACAGTTTCCAATATGGAGTCTTTTAAGGGGTGTTTATTAGTGTTGAGCGATTACGTTGGCCATCGACATCGGTCGATGGTCGATAGTCGACCATCATCGACAAGATAGTCGATAGTAGATCATGAGCGATGACCATTAAAGTCTATGGGAGAGCAACAACACCTTCATTTTTACACCCAAACAGGGCTGGAGAAGCTGGAATTAACATCCACAACAGTCAAATGGATACGTGCTACATCTTAGGCAACACACTTAGGTTATAAAGCCACAGAAAAAAAATCACACACCATTCACTATCCCTGTCTTGTACCACAGCATGACCCTAAAACCTGCATCACCCACAAAGTAAAAAGGTCCAGAATTCAGTATGATTTGAACCATCATTTTACTTGAACTGGACATAGAATATCCCTGTCCTGGGGAAAGCAGCATGAGCCCCAAACCTGCATGGGCCCCGGGATTTAAAAAGTGCCGGGAAAAAAGAAGGTCTTTCAACCACCATTTTAGTTGAAATGGACATTGACTATACAGTCCTGGGCCACAGCATGAGCCCAAACCTGCATGACCCCCAGATTCAAAAGTTTCCGGAAAAAGGAGGGCTTTTTAACCCCCATTTTAGTTTCACTGGACATTGACTATACCTGTCCCGGGCCACAGCTGAGCCCAAACCGCATGACCCCCACATTTAAAAAGTGCCGGAAAAAGGAGTCTTTCAAACCCCCATTTTAGTTTCACTGGACATTGCTATATCTGTCCTGTACCGCAGAATGATCATTAACCTGTTGACCCACAGATTAAAAGTGCCGGAAATAGGAGTCTTTCAAAACCCCCATTTTAGTTTCACTGGGGGATATAACGTCCCTGTCCTGGGTAGCGCTTGCCCCTCCGTATGAGTGCGGACCAATTGAGCTTCACTTGGAAATACTGGTGGTTAATGCTCCTGTTCCACACAGGTGCCTTTTTCTTGGCATTCTTTTTGTCTCTGTACTTTGTTCTCTGTCCGTGCTCCATACTCCAAGTCCTCTGAATAACCTACAAACTGGTCAAGTTTTCCTGTACCTCCCTTGTACAAAATTTAGGAGGAATTGTTTTTACCCGCTATTTTGTACATGCAAGTTTTTTAGTAGTTTAATTTAGAAAACACTTTTTTTAAAATAGGATGGAATCCCAACCCTGTCTTTGTTTCTCTTTTTTTTTAAATTTTATTAAATGGGTTTTCTCAATACAGGGATTGATAAACTATGTTAAAGATCTTGCAAAAACAAGTCATTTTGCAATATGTGTCCATTAACAGTGTCCCTACCTATTCTGTTTCTGACAGCACCATCACCCTTGAGCCCCTCTTGACAATTGTGAAGAACAAATGTCTGTTAGAAACAACATTTTTTACAATGGACCTGTAGTTCTAGCTGCATTTCACAGCAAAATGCCCCCAAAATTCAAAGCATGACCTTTGAGCCCCTTTGGACAATTGTGAAGAACAAATGTCTGTTAGAAACAACATTTTTTTTTATAATAGGACCTGAAGTATTGCTGCATTTCAAAGCAGCATGACCCAAAAAAAATAAAAAAAATGACTTCTCAGACACTGTTAAAAATTGTGAGGGTGAAATGCCACCTAGAAGCCCACATTTCTGTTCCAAAGGACCATGAATTATTGCTGTATCTCCACAGGCTACATGACCCCCAAAAAATTTATAAATATGATTCCTCAGCCTACTATTAAAAATTGTGAGGGAGAAATGCCACTTAAAGGCCACATTTCCTGTTCCAAAGGACCCATAATTATAGCTGTATCTCACAAGCAACATGACCTCAAAACCATTGACATTGCGATAAAATTCTAAAGATTAAAGTGAAGTAAATGGAATAAGGGTTGTCATGAAACGCTTGCTGTCTTTTCACAGTCTCCTCACAGCATAAAAGCAAAACCAGCAAAATGAAATGATGGGGAAAAGAGAATAAAAATTGCAAGTAAGAAATGATCATTTTAAAAAACATTTTTCAAGAGGAACTTTTCTGTTTTGAAGAGGAATGTGAAATAGCCGGCAAACTAATCGGTGAGCCTCGGCAATTGGGGCCACAACATCAATCTGGATCCATGCCTGATTCATATTGATGAAAGGTCTAACGATCCACATTTATCGGTGAAAGCGGATGGGTTTGTCCTGTAATGACTCCTACAGCTGTGCTGAAGGTCCGCTCCCGATATGACGCTTTGTGCTGGGCATGGCACAACACTCTATGGCCGAGCAGGGTGAGCGAGATCGGGCCATTTGTCCATTTTGGATACCAGAAGTCTATTGGTCCGGAACACTACAAAAACATCGGCTGTTGTGACGCAGATAGTCGTTGCACCAATGTTCTTAAGTGGGTCATCTGTGTATTGGATGTGTGTGCCTTGCACTGCATGCATTGGTCGAGGTGGTAAACAATGATTGCCACGAGGCACCCCATTAGGCTTTTGTCACCTTGCCTGCTGCTGCTGACGCTACGGCTGTTTTGGCAACTCTACTGTGTCACGTCGCTGATGTTGTTCCACCGTGAACATTTTGGGGTAAGTGAGCAGAACGCAACAGATGTCTCCAGTTGATACATTCAGCAAGGTCTCCTTTTCCTGCATTTTACTCTCTATTTGGGTGGGGTGGAAGGATATAAGTGCTGAGTTTTGTCTTTGTTACCGGGGATCCAGGACGGGTGGCCACACAGTTAACTGTTTGTTCATTTTGTGGCCTTATGCGAGGATCATGTTGGAGGAAATGGTTGGAGCATATGAATCATGTGAAGAGATGGAGACTTGATTTCCCAAGCCTCTGGGTTGAGGCCGGCATCTAGCAAACTGATCTTCCTCATTCTTCACTCCTCAACCTCAAATTTGCGGCAACTCTTTCCAAGGCAGGGACGTAGGGTAACGTCGGTGTCTAGGAATACCTCCTCCTCCTCTCCGCGGGATGCCTCCGGCCTTCAGCTTCAAACACAGGCCCTGACTTGCCTGAGATGATGCACCCTGAGAGCATTAGGGCGCCACCTTGCACTAGCTTGGACCCCGAACCCTGCCTAATAAAAGACCGATGAAATTGTGAAAACTGCCCCCCCCCCCCCCCCGGGCCCCCCCCTTGGGAATTTCCCCCCCGGAAAAGGGGGGGAGAAAGGCTCCTTTTCCGCATCTGTTTTCCGTCCCCTCCCCCGGGTCGGGCGGGACCTGTTTTTTTTCAGAGTTTCCCAACGATCTTTCCCAAAAACTAAGTCACCACAATGCTCATGTGACAAGGGCATTGTCCGCACTGACCATTTTGGGGGCTTCTTAAAAAACGGGAAAGGGAGGGTGCAGAGCTCTTTCCCCCTGCCCCCCACTCTGGGTTTGGCTAAAAACACCCCGGGGTTCCGCACCGCTGCTTGTCGGGCCCATGTGTCATTTCGTATGCGTAAGGGGCTTTGCGCTGCTGCCCAACGCGGGAAAGCCCCTTGGAGGGGGGAAATTCCACGTGTTGCCACGTCAACAAGAGACGGTTACGGGGGGGGGCCGGGGCTACGCTGCAACGTGCCGGGCGGGCGAAGAAGGGTGCGAAGAGGGAAGGCGAACTTGGGGACTTCGACCCTTTCCTCAGAGGCACCCCAAAACCGGGGTACTTTTTTAAAAATTTGGGTCGACAAGGTTCATGACATGTGCCGGGAAAGGGATTTTGTCCACCCTCCCATTTTAAAGGGGGGCCCACGGGATTTCGCCCTTTCCGCACACCACCTTGCCGGGGCAAAAAGGTTCTTGGCACCAAAAGCCTCGGTCTCTTTTCCCGGGGGAGCCATAAAACAGTTTCCTACCTTGGGGGGGAAGGGTCTCCAAGACAGTTTTAAATTTTTAAAAGGGCCCTGGTTTTTTTGGCACGGATGCCACCAGAGGCCCTTTGGGGGGAAAAAACCCTGCACCTCCCTGGGGTTTTGAAGAGCGTGCCCCGACCCTGAGAGCCACTTTTCCCCCCAAGACACCCAAACCCCACTCCCCCAGTGACTTCACCAAGTTTTTTGCATCCTTGGCCGGGCTTACTGTCCATGGGTGGGTATCAGATGGTTTTTTCCCGGCCCCAAAATGCAGACAAGGGCCTTAAAAATTTTTAGATGACAATGGCGGCCGGCCAGGGAGGGATAGCTTTTCGGGAAAAAGAAATGCCTGCTCGGCACGGTTTGGGGGGAAAGGCCCGGGGCCCCGAGTGCAGAACCCATCTGTGCCACCAGACGGAAAGGCAAAAAAAGGGCCAAAAAAGGCTGGCAATCCCGACATTCAGGCTTTTGGTTTTGGGGGGAAAGGGTTTTGGGGGTTTAAAAGTTTTCTTCTGCCCCCAAAACCCAAGACAAAAGGGTTTTGGGCGGCTAGACTGGCCGCTGAAAGGCTGCATCGTAAAACCCTGGGGAAAGGGAAAGGGGGTAAGGGGTCTTGGGGGTGCTGGTGGTATTTCGGGCGATGGGGGGGCTGAAGTGGGGGCTGTTTCCCTGATCAGGGAATTTTGAGAGACATGGGCAGCGAGGAAGGGTTTGGGTGGGGGCGGAGGAGAAGGAGGGGGGAGACAGGGGGTGTGACAGTAAAGGGGCCCGGCGTGGGTTTCGGGCCCCTTTTTTGGCCAAGGGTGTTGCCTAAAATTTCAACTCATGCTTCGTTTGCATGTGACTGGGAAAATGTTTTGGTGGAAAACCCACCAAAGGGTTTCTTGCCTCTACTTAGCATTTAGGGCAAAGGGGGATATGACATCGCGGGGTTTTTCAAAGGCTTGCTCAAAAAAGGGCCCCGGCTTGAAGGTCCTGGCCCTTTTTGGGACGGCGTTTAAGCGGGGGACGGGGTTTGCGCTGCCGGGTGGGGGGAAATCATATCAGCCGATTCTGCACCCGCCCTCCCCCTTTTTTTGAGGGGGGAAAAACCTACTACATTTACCCCATCGCCTTCCTCCTCGTCCAGTGATGAAAGCGCTCGCAACAAATTTGCTAAAAAACCACTTGGGAACCCCGCAAGTGTCATCATCATCATCAACACAGGTGATTTTGGTCGTTCTGACATTCTGCATCCGGGAAGCTGGGGGCCCTACAAGAAAAGAGGGCCCTGCAAGGCGTTGCCGCCCCCCGGGGAAATTTTTGCCGTTTGACCCGGGCTTCCCTTCTCCCCCTCTGAGGGCATCAGTAAACGGGCTCAAGCGAAAAAACCCCATCCCTTTTTGGGCCTCTTGTTTTTTTTAACTTTCCCCCGGGAACCCCAACCGCTTTTTGTCATCAAAGGGGTCTTAAAAAAAGGGGTTATCCACATGGGGGGTACACATTTTGACATTTGGGCTGCTTCATTTTGGGGGATGTGGTGATGTTTTGATGCACTTTTGGGTGGCTGTGACGGGGGAGGACAGGAAAAAAAGGAACGGGAAATGGGGTTGCTTTAACCACTGAAGGACGATTGGCGACGTTTATTAAATTACTGAGTTTTCACAGGGCCCTGACCCAGCGGTGACGGCCCGACGGTCCCGAACTGACATCCGCTGGCATCCTTTGGTTTCCCCGCAAAGGAAGGAGCACCTTCTCTCGTACCCCTACCTCCATGCCCTACCCCCTCTTTGCTCGCTTACCCCTGAATTTCGCAAATCACAGCTATTCTTAAATCCCTCAAATCAAAAAAAAAATTGCTGGGTTCAAATATAAATGCAAAAGTAATCTATCAAAAAAGCGGCCCGCCCCCAAAAATAAAAAAAAAGATCTGAAATGTATTGGTAAAAACAAGGTTTTTTGGGACCTATCAATTCCCCCTGTGGTGACTAATTTAAAAAAGCCCGTATTCAAATTTTTTGTGCCCCAAGCTGCCCTCAATAAAAAAAGCGTAGGTGCCAAAGTAAAAAAAAAACGTATTGTTAGTAATCTATAATTTCAAATTTTTTTTGGCACCTTTCCCAAACCCCCTGGGTGACTATAAAATTTCTGTATTCAAATTTAAGTCAAGGGGCCTCAATGAACAAAGCGGGAGTCGCCAAAAATAAAAAAAAAAAAAAGTATCTTAAGTATTCTTTTAATACAAGATATTTTTTGGGACTTTTAATTCACCTAAAGGTAACTTTTAAAATTGGTATTCAAAATTTAAGTGCAAGGTTTTTTCAATAAAAAACTGTAGTGCCCAAAATAAAAAAAAAACGTATCTGGGTTTGTATTCGTTAATACAAGATATTTTTGGACCTTTCAATTCACCTTGGTACTATAAAAAAAAATGGGTTTAGATATAATTTCAAGTGCCCCAATGAACAAAGCGTAGTGCCAAAAAAATAAAAAAACACGTATCGTTATTATTTTGGGTTTAAAAAAATATTTTTGGCACCTTTTAAATTTACCTGTGGGACTTTAAAATTGCTGGATTCAGATTTAAGTCAAGGTGTCTATCAAAAATCTGGTGGGGAAAAGTGCAAAAAAAACACGTATCTGGGTTTTGTATTCGTATAATACAAATATTTTTGGCACCTTTCAATTCAAACCCGTGGTGACATAAAAGGGTGGAAATTTGATTTTTAAATGCAAACGCCCCAATTTAAAAAGGCTGTAGTGCGCCAAAGTCAAAAAACACGTATCTGTTATGTAACGTATAAACAAAATAAATTTTTTTACCTTTCAATTCACCGGGGGCGACTTTAAAATTGCTGGGTTCAAATTTTAAAGGGAAGGTGTCTATCAACAAATCGGGGGGCTGGGGAAAAATGCAAAAAACACGAAACTGTTATTATTTGTATAATACAAGATTTTTTGGGGACCGTTCAATTCCCTGTGGGGGACTAAAAAATTGCCCGATTCAGATTTTTAAAGCATCCTCAATTTAACAAAGCCCGTAAATGCGCCAAAAAATAAAAAAAAATGTAAAATTTTTTTTTTTGTATTCGGGTTTTTTACAAGATATTTTTGGCACCTTTAATTCACCTGTGGGGACTAAAAATTTCTGTATTCAAATTTAAGTGCAAAACTCCTCAATGAACAAAGGGGGAGGCGCCCCAAAATCAAAAAAAAACGTATCTGTTATTTTTTCGTATAATACAAGATATTTTTTGGGACCTTTCAATTACCTTTGGGGGACTATAAAAAATTTCTGGATTCAAATTTTTGTTTAAGGGGGAAATACAACAAAGGTGGGAAAGGGCAAAATTAAAATGAACCCTATTGTGAAATGTAAACTGATAATAAAAAAAGGGGTTTTACACCTAACAAAGAGAACCCGCAGTTACTTAAAGGTTTTTAAAGGTTTTTTGGTAAAAAAAAAAAAAAAAAAAAAAAAAAAAAAAAAAAACCTAATTTTTTTTTTTAATTTTTTTTTAGGGCCTTTTTTTCCCAATATTTTTTTTTTTTCTTTTTTTTTCCCAAAAATTTTTTTTTTTAAAAAGAAAAAAATGTTAATTTAAAAAAGCTAATTTCAGTCAATGTCCCACGTTTTAAATTTTGGTGAACTTTACCAGTATTTTTTATGGGAGCTTTTTCTTGTTCGCCCGCGGGGGCCCCCCCCCCCCCTTTTTTCCCCCCGTGACTTTACAGCGGTAGATGCCCCTTTTAAAAATTCTTTAGCAAAACTACAAAAAAATCTTCCAATCTTAAATCAAAACAAAATTTGAAAAGGAAATTCCCCGCTAGAAAAGGGGGCGAATTTCTCAAAAATTCGATTCGGTCACTTCGCCAAATTTTTTCCAACAAAATTGGGTTTTTTCCCAAATTTAAATTCGGCAGGGAAATCGCTTTAAAAAAGCGTTTTTTCCCGGGGGCTGCACAGAGCCTGCGGGGGTGCTGAGAAAACGTTGGGCCATGCTTAAATATGCAAAAAGGGGTTTGGGGTTTGGTCTTCATAGGCAGCCAGAGCAGCATGAGGTCGGGCCCAGGGGGGGGACAATGACATTCTCGAGGGGGCCAAAAAAACAAGGAACCCCACAGGGGGCACAATGACTGAGGGGCGGGGGTTTTCCACCGGCGGCAGCAGAAATGATTTCAGTCGGGGGCCCCAATTGACATTTGGGGGGCCCCCCAAAAACAGTATTAGGCCCCAGAGGGGCAAAAATTGTACAGTGTGGAAGTACGCAGCAGGGGCATGAAAACGGGCAGTGGCACAATGCCCATTCTGGAGGGGGCAAAACAGTATTAGGCCACAGGTGGACAATCAACAGTGTGGGGGTCACGGCGGAAAGGTTTTGGATCAGGCAGGGGCCCCAATACATTCTGGAGGGGGGCCTTAAACAGTATTAGGCTACAGGTGGCCCCAATCACACAGTGTGGAGGTCAGGGCCCGGCTAGCAGTATGAGTCAGGCAGGGGACAATGACTTTCTGGAGGGGGGGCCAAAAACAGTATTAGGCCAAGGGTGGCACCAATCACACGTGTGGAGGTCACGGTTTGGCAGCATTTATGAGATAAAGGCCCAGTGGCCCAATGCCCATTTGGAGGCGGCCCCAAAAAGTATTAGGCCCAGAGGGGCCCACAATCACACAGTGGGGAGGCCCACGGGGGGGCAGCAGTATGAGATCAGGCAGTGCACAATGCATTCTGGAGGCGGCAAAACAGTATTAGGCCCCCAGGAGGGGACAATCCACGTGGGGAAAGGACAGGGCCCGGCAGGGGAATGAGATGGGCCCAAGTGGCACAATGACATTTGGAGGCGGAAAAAAACAGAAATTGGGCACGAGTGGAAAAATCAAACAGTGTGGGGGGGTCAGGGCGGCAGCAGTATGGGATCAGGCGGGGGCACAATGTTATTCTGGAGGCGGCAAAACAGTTTTAGGCCAAAGAGGGGCCCAAAATTCACCCCAGTGGGAGGTCACGACAGCAGCAGCAGGGAGTTTCAGGCAGGGGGCACAAAGACATTCGGGAAAGGTGCAAAACAGGAGAACCCAAACGGGATGGTCAATGACTGAGAGCGGAGGTCACGGCGGCGGGCAGCAGGGAGGTCGGCCCGGGGCCCCACAATAAACCATTTGTGGAGGTCATGGCGCACCCACAGCAGCGGGCATGAGGTCAGTTAGTTGCACAATGACACAGTGTGGGTGTCACGGAAACAGCAACAGCAGCATGAGGTCATAGAGGGGCCAATGACGAGTGTTGAGGGGGGGTGGCACTCCCCGCCCCTGGTAAAGATGGGGGTTTTAGGCGGGTTTGGGGGAAAACGGGCCCAAAAGATGTGTGGCATCAGGCGGGGGGCCCGGATCGGGAATATGGCTGAGGCGGGGTTATTTAAACCCAAAGACTGACGCCTAAGCTTTGGGTTTGGTTGGGGGGAAAAACCCTGGCCGATCCACGCCGGGATTCACCCTGAAAAAGGGGTCGTCGTTCCACTTTTCCCCGGGGGAAAAAGGGGTTCTCCTTGGGGGAAACGATGGCCCCCCCCCGCACGGGAAACCCTCTTTTGATGCCAAAATTTACGGGCCGGGAAAGGGACAGCTTCCCACTGAAAACCCTCGGAAAATTTTTTTTTTTTTTTTTTGGGGGCAAAAATTCCAGTTTGGTTTCCCAGTGTCCAGGGGGTTTTTCCCTAATGGTTGGCAGGGGTGCTGCCCCAAAGTGGGCCCAAAAACCTTTTGGGTTGGGGAATGTCCGGACCTGCTGTTTGCTGCGGGGGTCTCCCCTCCTAAACTAGGGGGGTGAAGGAATTGCTCACAGTGATCCAGATTGGGTTTTCAAATGATGGAGTGGTACTGCTCCTACCCCCCCAAACCTTCCCCCAGCAGCCGCGGCATTTAGAAACGTGAGCGCTGGGGGAACCCCCCGGTCGACCTGTGGGGAGGGGACGATGCCGCCATGGGAGGGGCCCCAAATGTTTTCGGGGATTTGCCTATTGTTTTTGGGGTTTTTGGGTCTTCCCCCCAAATAGCTGGGAAAAAAAGGCTCCCATTTTTTTTTTTGGCCCTTTTCGGGGGGGGTTCCAATAGGGGGGGAGACCCAGAAGTCACCCCTCGCCGGATGCTGACAATTCAGCTGTCACCTTGCCAGGCAAATAGCATGCGGGGGGGCCCCATTTTTGAAATTTAAATTCCGAGGGGCCCCCTCCCTCCTTTTCCCACTTTTATACTGCCACGGGTTTGGGGGTCATTTTGCCTCGTTTCCCTTTCATTTCCCAATCCCCCTCCTCCAGCTGCCCCTGTTTCCTCCTCTCTTTTTCACCTGGGTAAAAAATCCATTTCTTTCACCCGACAGGGCTTCTGCCCCAAATTGTCCCCCTCCCCCTTTCCATTTCGTCCCCCCCGGGGACTCATGTGGCCACAAAGATGTATTTCCCCCGTCCCCCGCCCCCTGCCCAGACGGGAATTTTCGAATCTGTTCCGGGACATGAAGCAGGGGAAGGGATTTATTCACCCGTACCCTGGCGATGACAAATAACGTTGCCCCCTAAAGGGCCTCAACAAACGGCAGGTGTCACGCATGGGTTTCCCACTGGCGAAAATAAAAGTTAAAAACGGGGGAGACTTCTGTCTGCCTGGTCATCAACAAATCTTTTAAGGGCCCTTTCTCTGTTTAACAGTCGGTCCAAATGTGCAGGTTTGGGAATTTCCAGGGGGGGAAAAAATCGCATATCAGAGTGGGTTGGGGGGGGCCGTTCTGCCGCTGAAACTGGGAGGAGGGTGTTCCTGGCTTTGTACGAATGGATAAAGTGCATGCACATTTTCCCGGGCCTTTTTTCAGAATCTTTCTGGAAAATCGGTGGAAAGGGTTCAGGAACCTTTTCACAAAAAAGGGGGGTTGAACACGTTTTCGCCATGCGGGCGATGGGACCTCCCCTCGGGGGCAGCCCCGGACACCATGTTCCTCCCATTGTCCATCACCATGGTTCCCATTTTCAAGGGTTTGGGGCGGAGAAAGCCAACATCGATTTCTTGGGTGCAGACGCGGAGCGTTTCTCCCCTGTATGACTTTTTTTCGCCCAGGAAAGGGCCCGGTTTTAGAACTGCGTTTACACCGTGTTTCCCTACCAGGGGGTATGATGGAGCAGTACTTGTGGAGGCTGAGGGGGTGGTGATGGTGGAGGGAAAGGGGGAGGGGGGGGCATTGGCGCAGGTGCAGCAGTTTGACAACGTTTGGGGGAGGGAAAGCGGCGTTTTCCCGTCCAAGTTGGTTTTGGGGTGCCTGGGGAGGGAAAACACATTCAAACCCCGTGGGCCGTAAAGGGCTTTTACTGGCCCTTTACCGTTGTTACAGCTCCCGACGTCCCCGCTGCCCTGCACCTTGGAAAAAAAACCCTTTTAAACTCAAGGACTGGCCCCCCCCTTTGTTCTACATTTTATGAAATGTGGGGCTGCCTTTTTTTGGGAAAAAAAAATTACGGCTTTGGGAAATCTCCATCTCGGCTCGGCACAAGCCATTGTTCTCTGAAAGGTGCAGAGTCCACCATTTGGAAAGGGGACTGCAATTTCCAACAACTTGGGGGCAGGGGCACGGGGCAGTTGCTGCACCTTTGGATGGTTGGCGCATACTGTTGTCTTTTTGCAATCGCCCCGCTGAAAAAGGGTTTTTTGGCGCCCTTTAGTAGCGGGGGAAACAGGAGCATTTGGACCCGGGGGATGATGTTTAAAGAGAAAAGCTCCCTTCTGCAGAGGGGGTGGGCCTTGGGCTTTGGGTGCAAAAGGCCCTGCGTGCCACTGGGGCTGTTTCTGGGTGGTTTCTGCGGCGGCAGGGATGGACCCCCCTCTGAGCCAGTTTTCCCCGGCCCCCGGAAAGGGGGAGCTGCATGTGTTTACGCCCGGGCCATTTTTTGCCAACGTTAGCTCCCTGGCCACGTTTCCCCCTTTCTGCCCAAAGATTTAATTTTACCTTTTATTCGGCTCCTCCCGGGGGTTTTGCAAAAAAGAACTGCCACACCGCCCCGTATCGGATTTTAAACCCCCAAAAGCTCCCCCAAATGAAATGGGCTACTGCCTCCGCTGCCTCGCTGAGCCCTGTGCCCCTACTTTCTTGGACCTGTTTTAAAGCGGGTTTTTTTTTCCCCGTGGCCTTTGGGTCCCGACCTCCAATCTGCTTAAACCTTTCTGACTCCCCCCGCCCCCAACCCAATTGCCCTTTTGGGGGCGTTTCTGCCTTGGGAAAGCCAAGTGACGCCCCCTTCTCCTACGATGATGAAGCCTTTTCCTCACCCGGCTCCCAAATGCGGTCGGCCTTTCATCATCTATTTGTGTTTTTATGTCACTGGGTGTTATCTTTAAAGGGTCTTGGTTATGCCGAGGCTGAACCTAACAAATGTTTCCCCCTGCCATCTCCACATCTTATTTTCCCGCCTACTGCAAAAAGCAGGGGTATTGGCCCATTTTTTCGTGCCAAGTACTCGATGCCCCCCCAAAAGCCCTGTTTGTGGCCGGGGCCGCCAAAATTTGTGACCTGTGGGGAAAGGGGGGAAACTTTTGGGCGGGGGTTTTGTAAAGGAAACACGGGGGAAGAAGACCTAGTCAACCAATAAAAGAACCTTGGTTTAAATTGCGCCCACAAATGGCCCGGAAAAATTTCTTGGTGTGTTTAAAAACTGTGTGTTTACTAAATGTAAAAGCACAAAAAAGGCTTAATTAACCTTCGGGAAAGAATTGGACGGAAAAAAGTAATATTTTGGCGTTTTTAAAAAGACGGTTTATTTTTTTCAGACACCCGCAAAAAAAAGCTTAATTAACCCCCGGATGTAAAAATTTGGCCCAAAAAAATTAGCCGCACAAATGTAGTTTGTAGGTGTTTCAAATTGGGTTTTTTCGCCACACAAAAGAGATACGTTGAATTCCCTTTTCTTGGAATTAGGGTACGGAAAAAAAGTATATATTTTTGGGGTTGAAAAAAAACGGTTTATTTTTTTTGAAAAACAGCAAAACAACGCTTAATTAAAAATGGATGTAACTCCCCCAAAAAATTGAGCCCCCACAAAAAAGCGCTTTGTAGCGTGTTAAATTTCGTGTTTTCTACGCCCCCACAACAAGAGATACAGTTGTAATTAACCTTTGCTTGTGGAAATTGGCTAAGGAAAAATGTATATATTTTGGGTTGAAAAGACGGTTTATTTTTGTCGCACACAGCAAAACAAAGCTTAAAATTAAACCCGGGGTGTAAATTTCGCAAAGAATTGAGCGCAAATAGTGCTTTGTGCGTGTTCAAAATTTGGGGTTTTCTACGCCAACAAAAGGATCAGTTGTAATTAACCTTTGCTTGTGAATTGGCTAAGGAAAAATGTATTATTTTGGGGTTGAAAAAGACGGTTTATTTTTGTCAGCCCCAGCAAAAAAGTTAAATTAACCCCGGATGAAATTTGGGCCAAAGAAATTAGCTGACAAACTAGTAGCTTTGTAGCGTGTTCAAAGGTGTTTCTCGCCCCAACAAGAGATACGTTGTAATTATCCCTTTGTTTGTGAATTAGGTACAGGAAAAAATTTATATTTTGAGTTTAAAAAGACGGTTTTTTTTGCAGCACACCCGCAAAACAAAGTTAATTAACCCCGGATGGAAATTGCGCCAAAGAAATTTAGCCGCACAACTAGTGTTTGTAGCGTTTTTTAAAAACGTGTTTTCACGCCCACAACAAGAGATACATTGAAATTTAAACCCTTTTCTTGTGAAATTAGGTACGGAAAAAAAGTTATATTGTGCCGTTGAAAAAGAGGTTTTTTTTTGTCAGCACACCCGCAAAACAATGTTAAATTTAACCCCCGGAGTAAATTGCGCCCAAAAAATTTGGGCCCCACAACTTTCCCCCCCCCCCTTTTAATTAAAATTTGTTGTGAATTGGTGTTTAAAATGTATTTATTTTGCGTTGAAAAAAGAGGTTTTTTTTGTCAGCACCCAGCAAAACAAGCTTAATTTTCCCCGGATGTAAATTTCGCCAAAGAATTGGCGCAAACTGTAGCTTTGTACGTGTTACAATGCGGTTTTCTAGCCCACAACAAGAGTACAGTTGTAAAAACTTTGTGTGAATTAGGTACAGGAAAAATGTATATATTTTGCGTTGAAAAAAAACGGTTTTTTTTTTGTAGCACACCAGCAAAACAAATTTTAAATTAAAACCCCGGTGTAAATTGCGCCAAAGAATTGAGCCGCCCCCAAAATAGTAGCTTTGTAGCGTGTTACAATTGGTGTTTTTTTACGCCACAAACAAGAGATACATTGTAATTAAACTTTGCTTGTGAATTAGGTACAGTAAAAAATGTATATATTTTGGCGATGAAAAATGGTTTATTTTTGTCAGCACACCAGCAAAAAAAAGCTTAATTTAAACCCCCGGATGGAAATTGCGCCAAAGAAATTTAGCCGCCAAACTAGTAGCTTTGTGGTGTTACAATTGCGTGTTTTCTACGCCCCCAAAACAAGAGATACGTTGTAATTAACCCTTTTTTGTGAATTAGGTACAGGGAAAAAATGATATATTTTTTTGGGTTTTAAAAAAACGGTTTTTTTTGGGCAGCCCACCCCCAAAAAAACGTTAATTTTAACCCCCGGGTGTAAATTGGCAAAAGAAAATTTAGCAGCCAAATGAATGGTATTTGTATTGTAAAAAAAGGTTTCTTTAATGAATCAACGGAAAATGGCTTTGATCCCACTTGGATATTGAAAGATTGCGCTGCAGTGGAGCCATGGATTCGATCAATACCCCAAAAAAAAAGAAATGAAATTAAGGAACAGTTTGAGAAAGTGGGAAAACCCCCCAAAAAACGTATATAAAAATCAATTCTTCAGTAAGAGCTATCAGCCGCGGCAGCACCTTCCCTGATCAATACAGTGAGAGCGGTATGAGCTCCAAGCATCGCGCCCGGACTTATATAGTGCGGTGACGTCACAGAATCCCGCCGGTCTCTGATTGGCTTCACCTCTGCACATGTCATGCAGGCTATGCCCTTCTTCCTCCCAGAGTGCTTTTCCCATGTAGTGCCATGTGCTCGCAGCCATTTTATCAATGAAAAGCACACTTCGTTCACCCGATGTACCCCAAAGTTCGACTTCGTTCCGAACCGAAGTTTTCCTGAAATTCTAAACGAATTCCACTTCGTTAGAATCAATTCGCCCATCTCTACTAGTCAGCCTCAGGTTGTCTCTCTCTCCCCTGGTTTCTTCCTGCACAGGCTTTAAAGGCCCAGGAACACCGGTAAAGCCTGGACCAGAGTGCTGAATGGCCTCCCACCCATGCTGCAGCCGTTCCGAAAAAAGACAGCCCATTTAAAGCTGCACAGCAGGTATACTACAATACTAAATCCTAAGTAACCTATGGTTACTTATCTAGACTGCTGTCTTTTCCCCCACCAAGGTCCAGTTCTTTGGTTGCCCCCACTAGTACAATTCTCCTGCTGCCCTTCAGACGTTTGGAAAGGCCGGGATGTACCACTGGATCGGCCTCGCTGACATCCCTGGAACTTCCCTACTACTTGCAGTATCCTAGCAGGCACATATCTCTCATCCACTATTTTTTCTGCTTCACTACTAGGGGGCGAGATTGTTTATACAGCCTAGTGCATTGTATAGACAATGGATTAGGGTATACAAAGATGGTGGCTTTACTATTTCCTGCCTGGGCGAGGAAATAGTAAAACAAAAAGCATGACGGTGATGGAAGCCTTCACAAGGCTTCAAGTTGACATGTAAAGCGATTGGGACACAGCAATGTCCCAATTTGAGAGAGCAATGGTGTGCGGCACCGTTTCTCATTCATTTGTATGCTGCGGCCATGTTTGTTGCGGTGTCTATGAGGTTAAACAGCACGGGATGGGGTCAGCTCCATCCCATGCTGTAACCGGCAGTTGTTGGCTGCAATTAGCAGCTAACACCCACCGGCTATATAGCGGGAGACAAGAGCCATAGGTGGATGGATGAAAGAGTTTTGTGTTTTATTTGATTTAACCCTGTGAATAATTATAATTTAACCTGAGAAACAAACATTAATATCAAGAAATTTAGATAAATCGGTCATTAACGTGTATTGTCTTGAGAACATGCTCTATAACATGGAATTGAAATTGAAAAGCATGCCAAATATTTACAGACAACAGCTGTTCGAGAGGATCCTTATAGTTGAGAGAACACAGCTGACATCCCTCAGACTCCAAACTGCAGCTTTTTGAAGGAGTAATGTGACAGCGCATTTCTCATCTACTATTTACTAATCATTGGACTGCACCAGTGATTTGTTTCTGTAGAAAATTGTTTAGAAATGTAAATCTATCTTCATCCCATTTGGTGTTTTCATGGCAGATACTAATACTGATTTATGAATATGACATACAGTATGTTTGTTAAGGTGGACATACTTTATTATTTTTAGCGCAACAAATTTGACCCATTGTTTGGAATAGAAATATTAAAGGGGTTTTGCCACGATGTAATGTTGACGTGGGATCCTCCAAAATTGGTATCTAATCACTTTTCTAAATATATGTGATTAAAAAAATTGCAGCCTGACAGAGCTACAGGCTGCCTTACCTGCCCTTAGTTACATAAAAGCTTGAATTAGATACGACCAGGCGGAGTGACAAGAGCTGCTGGCCGGACTTGCGCAGAGCACACTTCTTATCTGATGAAAGGGAGCTGAAGAAGCTTTCAAGGGACTGGGGAAAAATATGTTGTCTTTTGTATACAGAATCCACTAGTTGTAGTGTGATTATCTGAGTAGATCCCTGCTTTATATGATGACAGGGAACATGAAGGAGCTTTCAAGAGGCTGACGGAGCTTTCAAGCTGCTGTGGAGAAAGATATTGTCTTTTGTATACAGAATCCATTAGTTCTAGTGTGATTATTTGAGTGAACAATGCACACGATCCCTTATGCATGGCTCTGTGCTCTGACCAGCTCTCTCTCTCAGCCTTGGCTTGTTTACTTTTGCTTCTTAGCAGATAAGGCATGTCCTGGCAAAACCCCTTTAATAGTCAGGATTTTCAGATGTTGCACCTAACATCCTGAGCATCATGCTGTGTATTCACTGGTGAGATCTTTACATGTGACTTGCATACATCACTAGAGGTCTTCTCTTTAAGGGAGACATGTATCATTGGGTTTTTCACCCTTTTCTGGCGTAACATGCGCCTAAGTGAGCAATCCACAAGGTCTAATGTGCCTAATGAATGTGTTGGGTGCATTGTTCGTAAGACTCGACACTTTCTAATGCGCCTAATATAAGGGGGCGTTCTGGGGGGCGTGTCGCACCACACTTGTAATATTAGACACATATATTAATGCAGGTCGGAAAAACTAGGTGCATTACTACTCGAACAGGCAGACCTATGTCAATGTGGTCTGCCAGAACCAGAGTAGTCAAAGTGGAGCTAGATTTGCTATAAGGGGAAAAAAGTCCCTTATTTCTCAAATTACACAAGTACAATAACAATAGTAATAGTAATTTCTGATCATTAAATGTAATAAAAAATATTATCATATGAAATTAATATAAAAATATATACTATCTGAAAAATATACAAATATGTCCTATAAAAAGAATTTAAATTTAATAGAATCTAAAACTAGTTTTACATTAAATAACCCACTGATTATGTTGTTCAGATTTTTATATTTTAAATTTTTACTACATTAAATTTGAAATTTATTTTTGCTGCTCTCACCCTTTATTCTATATACAGCAAGAGCTTGCACCCCACAGGTCTTGCTGGTACCTTTGGTTTACCAAGCAAGATCAGTACCATAGTTTCTTTTCAAAGACATGCTATTCTAATGACTTTTCTTTTATTTCCAACCTATCTGCAGCCTTTATACGTGTTTGATGCATTACTAATGCACCTAAGATTCGTAATGTGCTGAACACATATACGAGGCGCGTCGAACTTTAGACTCCACTTTCATACATTCAGGCGCATTATACACTGGAAACGAGACTTGACAATTCACTTAAAAGTGCCTTCCTTCATACATGTCAACTTTAGAGTCATTATATCAATTGTGGGAACCAAAATGAGAGACTACTTGAATGCATTTAAAAAATTCTGCAAGGATTGTTGCATGGACTGAAATGTTGGGAGGGAGGGACAACTGGGGTAAAAGTGCTCTGCACTTTTAAGGCCACATGTATGAACTAGAGATGGGCGAATTTCTTGAAATTCGGTTCGCCCACTTCTCCGAATTTCTCGACAAAAAATAACTTTGTTTCGAATTAAAAAACAGCTATTTCCAGGCTGCACAGAGCCTGCAAGGTGCTGTAGAACGTTGTGCCATGCTTAAATATGCAGAGGGAGCTTGGTTTGATCTTCATACAATGTTGTGTTTTAGTATGACACGTACATGACTGCCGCCGCTCTTAGAATCGCTTCACTATAAAATTCCCTGGGTACTTAAGAGGGCAAAACTGACCAAAAAACTGAAGGGGGAATGTAGCCTGATAAAGTCATTGCAGCGACAGCTGGAAAAAAACAAGCTGAGAGCTCAGGTGGCAACATCAGTGACAGAGTGTGCAGGTGACGGCGGCAGCAACAGCAGCATGAGGTCAGACAGTGGCACAATGACATTCTGGAGGTGGCAAAAACTGGAGTAGGCCAAAGAGTGGCACACTGACACAGTGTGGAGTTGATGGCATCAACAGCAGCAGCAGCATGAGGTCAGACAGTGGCACAATGACACAGTGTGTAGGTCACGGCAGCAGCAGCATGAGGTCAGACAGTGGCACAATGACATTCTGGAGGTGGCAAAAACAGGAGTAGACCACAGAGTGGGACAATGACACAGTGTGTAGGTCACGGCAGCAGCCACAGCAGCAGCATGAGGTCAGACAGTGGCACAATGACACAGTGTGTAGGTCACGGCAGCAGCCACAGCAGCAGCATGAGGTCAGACAGTGGCACAATGACACAGTGTTGGTCACGGCAGCAGCAGCATGAGGTCAGACAGTGGCACAATGACATTCTGGAGGGGGCAAAACAGTAGTAGGCCACAGAGTGGCACAATGACAGAGAGTGGAGGTGACCGTGGCAGCAGCATGAGGTCAGACAGTGGCACAATGACAGAGTGTGTAGGTCACGGCAGCAGCCACAGCAGCAGCATGAGGTCAGAGAGTGGCACAATGACACAGTGTATAGGTCACGGCAGCAGCCACAGCAGCAGCATGAGCTCAGACAGTGGCACAATGACATTCTGGAGGGGGCAAAACAGTAGTAGGCCACAGAGTGGCACAATGACAGAGAGTGGAGGTGACCGTGGCAGCAGCATGAGGTCAGACAGTGGCACAATGACAGAGTGTGTAGGTCACGGCAGCAGCCACAGCAGCAGCATGAGGTCAGAGAGTGGCACAATGACACAGTGTCTAGGTCACGGCAGCAGTCCACAGCAGCAGCATGAGGTCAGACAGTGGCACAATGACATTCTGGAGGTGGCAAAACAGTAGTAGGCCACAGAGTGGCACAATGACAGAGAGTGGAGGTGACGGCGGCAGCAGCATGAGGTCAGACAGTGGCACAATGACAGAGTGTGTAGATCACGGCAGCAGCCACAGCAGCAGCATGAGGTCAGACAGTGGCACAATGACACAGTGTGTAGGTCACGGCAGCAGCAGCATGAGGTCAGACAGTGGCACAATGACATTCTGGAGGTGGCAAAACAGTAGTAGGCCACAGAGTGGCACAATGACAGAGAGTGGAGGTGACGGCGGCAGGAGCAACAGCATGAGGTCAGAGAGTGGCACAATGACACAGTGTGGATGTCATGGCACCAGCAACAACAGCAGCATGAGGTCAGACAGTGGCACAATGACAGGAGTGTGGAGGTGGGTGGCAATACCAGTCCCCGGTAAAGATGGTTGGTGGCAGATGGAGAAATTGTCAGCAGATGTGTGGCATCAGGCGGGTGGCGGCATCAGAATAGTGGCTGAGGCAGGTAGTTTGAACACAGACTCATTTCTCACAGTTTGGGTGAGGCGTCATGGCTGATGTAGTCTGACGCCTAAGGCATTGGTGTGTGGAAATCCTGGCCGATCCACGCCTGATTCATCTTGACAAAGGTCAGTCGTTCCACATTTCCCGTGGACAAGCGGGTTCTTCTTGGGGTAACGATGGCCCCGCCGCACTGAACACCCGCTCTGATGCCACACTACTGGCCGGGCAGGACAGCTTCTCCACTGCAAACTCGGCAAGTTGCGGCCACACATCCAGTTTGGCTGTCCAGTAGTCCAGCGGATCTTCTAGCTGGGGTGGCAGAGTGCTGCCAAGTAGGCCACCACCTGTTGGTTCAGGGTCTGCTCCAGGTCCTGTTGCTGCTGTCGACTGCCCTCCTCACTAGGCGGGTGAAGGAAGCTGCTCATTAGTAACTCCAGACTTAGGTTGCTGCTGATGGAGCTAGTACTGCTCCTACCCCCCACCTTCCCCCAGCAGCCGCGGAAGTAGTACTTGAGTGCTGAGGAACCCCCTGGTCAGACCTGTCAGAGGAGGGACGATGCCGCACATAGGCAGCGGCCAACTGACTACGGAGGATTTCCCTATAGTATTTGAGTTTGTCCTGGCTCTCAATAACTGGGAAAAAGGCTCCCATTTTGGACCGGTAGCGAGGGTCCAATAGGGTGAAGAGCCAGATGTCATCCCTCTGCCGGATGCTGACTATTCGGCTGTCACTAGCCAGGCAAATCAGCATGCTGCGGGCCATCTGCACAAGTGACTCCGGGGGGCTCCCTGCCTCCATCTCCACTGTATAATGCCACGGTGCTTGCGGGTCATCTTCCTAGGCTTCCTCATCTCCATCTACCTCCTCCAGCTGCTCCTGCTCCTCCTCTCTTGTCACCTGGGTAGAAAATCTACTCATTTCACCAGACAATGCTTCTGCTCTAATGTCCTCCTCCTACTCCTCCATTTCAGTCCCCACCGGACTCATGTGGCCGCGAGATGTAGTCACCACGTCTCCAGTCCCCTGCCCAGACAGATTTTTCAGCATCTGTTCCAGGACATGAAGCAGTGGAATGACGTTATTCATCCCGTAGTCCTGGCGACTGACAAATAACGTTGCCTCCTCGAATGGCCTCAACAAACGGCAGGTGTCACGCATGAGTTGCCACTGGCTGACATCAAAGTTACACAGGGGAGTACTCCTGTCCACCTGGATCATCAAAAAATTGTTAATGGCCTTTCTCTGTTCATACAGTCGGTCCAACATGTGCAGGCTGGAATTCCAAGTGGTGGAAACATAGCATATCAGAGTGTGTTGGGAGAGTCCGTTCTGCCACTGCAACTCGAGGAGGGTGTTCCTGGCTTTGTAGGAATGGATGAAGTGTATGCACAGTTTCCTGGCCATTTTCAGAATCTTCTGAAGATCGATGGAAGACTTCAGGAACCTTTTCACAACCAGATTGAACACGTGCGCCATGCAGGGGGAATGGACCATCCCTCCTCGGTACAGCGCAGACACCATGTTCCCCCCATTGTCCGTCACCATGGTTCCGATTTGCAGTTGGCGCGGAGAAAGCCACACATCGATTTCTTGCTGCATGACGCGGAGCAGTTCCTCCCCTGTGTGACTTTGTTCGCCGAGGAAAGCCAGGTGTAGAACTGCGTGACACCACTGTGCCCTACACATGTGGTATGATAGAGCAGTACTTGTGGAGGCTGAGATGGTGGTGGTGGTGGAGGAGGAGGAGTGGACATTGGCGCAGGAGCCGCAGTTTGACAACGTGGAGGAGAAAGCGGCGTCTCCTGTCAAGTTGTTGGTGTGCCTTGGCAGGAAGCTGAGTCTCGGAGTGGGCCGTAAAGGTCTTGTTCTTGCCCTGAGCGTAGTTACAGCTCCTGACGTCTGGGCTGCCGTGCACATTGGTACTAACCGATAAGCTCAAGGACTGGCCCACCTTCTGTTCTACATATTTATGAAGTGCTGGTACTGCCTTTTTGGAAAATAAATTACGGCTTGGAACTCTTCATCTCGGCTCGGCACAAGCCATTAGTTCTCTGAACGGTGCAGAGTCCACCATTTGGAAAGGGAGGGACTGCAGCACCAACAACTTGGACAGGAGTACGGTCAGCTTCTGCACCTTAGGATGGTTGGACGCATACTGTTGTCTTTTTGCAATCGCCTCGGTGAACGACTGCTGGCGCCATGAGTAGCGAGGAGCAGGAGCATCTGGACCGGGAGATGATGTCAAAGAGAAACAGCTCCCTTCTGCAGAGGTGGTGGAGCCTTGACTGGCTGCAATGGCATGCGTGCCACTGGGCGCTGCTGCTGCTACTGCTGTTGCTGCGGCAGCAAGAAGGACCACCACATCTGAGCCACGTTTCTCCCAGGCCACCGGATGGTGACGCTGCATGTGTTGACGCAGGGCCGTGGTGCCCATGTTAGCTCCCTGACCACGCTGCACTTTCTGCCTCCAGATTCTAATGTACCCATATTCGGCTCCTCGGTGTCTTAGCAAAGAACTTCACACCGCGAGTATCGGATTTTACCGCCAACGCTCCACACTGAGTGACTACTGCCGCCGCTGCCTCACTGAGCCCCTGTGGCGCTACTTTCATGGACCTGCGAAGCGGGTTTTTTACCCCGTGGCCGTTTGGCTCCCGACCTCACACTACTGCTATCCTGCTGAATCACGGCCACACGACCCACTTGCTGGCTGCGCCGCTGCCTGATGCGCAAGCTGACGCCCTCTTCTCCTGACGATGATGAAGCCCTTGCCTCACCCGGCTCCCAAGTGTGGTCGGCTACATCATCATCTATTTGTGTTTCATCGTCACTGCTGTCCTCATCACCGGTCTTGGTATGCAGATGCTGACCGCTCACAACATGACCTCCCATGCCACTCTCAACATCTATACTTTGCCGCCTACTGCAAGAAGCAGGGGATATTGGCCCCATTTCAGATGAGGACTGCTGACCCGCTCCCGGGCCATGCCAACTAAGGGTTGTGTCTAACGTTCCCACCGACTCTTGACTGGGGTTGTCAGATGTCATCTGGGAGGAAGTGGAAGACCTAGTCAACCAATCAAGAACCATTGGGTTGCTGAACAACACACGGCCGCTAGATGACAGCGGCAGTTGTGGCCTCACCGAGTGACCCCTGCTGCGACGTCCCCTTGCTGTGCTGCGACCTGGGCCTGGAATGTTTGTGCCTCTGCCACTCGCAGGTGAAGAGCCTGCCACCTCTCTGTCTGACATACTGTTTGTTCTAAAATGTACGGACACTGTTTGATGAAGATATCTGTATATGATAGATACACACCCTGTATTTTACTCCAAATGAACCCAGTAACAAGCTTGGTAACCTTGGATATAAATTGCGCTCCACAAATGGCAGAAAAATTGATTGTATGTGTCGTTTAAAAACTCTGTGTATTTTACTGAATGTAAAAGCACAAACAGGCTTAATTAACCTTCGGAAATGAATTATGCTACAGAATTTGTTCTGTGGCGGTGAAAAACAAAGTTTCTTTTACTGAGTACAACTGCAGAACAACGCTTAATTAACCCCTGGATGTAAATTGCGCAAAAGAATTGGGCAACCAAAAACTACTAGCTTTGTAGCGTGTTACAATGGCGTGTTTTCTACGCTACACAACAAGAGAAAAAATTGAAATTTTAACCTTTGTTTTGTGAATTAGGCTGCAGGAAAAATGTATTTTTGGCGGTGAAAGACGGTTTTTTTTAGTCACCACAGCAGAAAAACAACGTTAATTAACCCTGGATGTAAATTGCGCAAAAGAATTTGGCAGCCACAAACTACTAGCTTTGTAGCAGTGTTAAAATGGCATTTTTTTTTTACGCTAACACAACAAGAGATAAAATTGTAATTAGCTTTCGCTTGTGAATATTGCTACGGGAAAAATTTTATTTTTGGGGGTTTGAAAAAGACGGTTTCTTGGAGCACTACAGCAAAAAAACAACGCTTAATTAACCCCTGGATGTAAATTGCGCAAAAGAATTGAGCAGCCAAAAATAAAGTGGTATTTGTATGAATACAACAGGAACTGGCTTAGATCCCCCTTGGATATTCAATGTGCTGTGAGCAGATAGCATTAAAATTTTATAGCAGCTGCAGTGGACCGCACACTGGACTTTCAGACCCAATACCCCAAAAAATCAGAAATAGAACATTAAGAGAAGCGGTCTCTGAGACAAGCTGAGACCCCCCACAAAAATCGCTGTATAAAAATCAGTTCTTCAGTAAGAGCTATTACAAGCAGCCGCGGAGCACCTTCCCTAGTCCGTACAGTGAGAGGTGTGTGAGCTCCAAGCGTCGTGCCCAGACTTATATAGTGCGGTGACGTCACAGAATCCCGCCGGCTCTGATTGGCTTATCTCTGCAGTGTCATGCAGGCTATGCCCTTTTCCTCCCAGAGTGCTTTGCCATGTACGCCATGTGCTCGCAGCCATTTTATCAATCAAAAGCACACTTCGTTTTACCCAAATACCCAAATTCGACTTCGTTCAGAACCCAAAGTTTTCCTGAAATTCTAAACGAATTCCACTTCGTTAGAACAATTCGCCCATCTCTAGTATGAACCTGTTTAGGTCTAAAACTCACTCTTTTTCCCATAGGTTACTATGGTCAAAAAAAGTGAGTTTTAGACCTAAAAAGGTTCATACATGTGGCCCTTAGAGTCATTATTTTATATCTACAGTAAATGCAATGAACCTTTTTGTTTCTGAAGACTCTTTTACCATCTGAAAATTTGGCAAGTATATTCTGCCTTCTTATCTTTCCCTCTGTAAAGTTCAAAATGTATGAGTGTATGTCGTTAGACTAGTGTAGCATTCATCAATATGTATGAAAGTGTCTCATGGCACTTTATAAATGTGTCCAATTTTGAGACACATGTATGTCCACTAGGTGCTGTACAGAAGGGCCAATGATTCTAACTGTGGGTGCCAAAGGAAGGGCTACTTTAGTGCACTTTAAAGTACTATAAAGTTTGATGAATGGGCAGCAGAGTAGCGGTGGATTGGAGGGTTGACTGGGGTAAAGAGGTTCCAGGAACAGACTCCACTAATTGAATATATTACAATTGTAACATTTTACCCCTTCCTGGCTGCCAGTCAAAATTTTTGGGCTTTTTGTTTCGTGTCTCGAGAGCCATAACTTTTTTATTTTTTCATCTACATAGACACATGAGGGCTTGTTTTTTGCAGGCCAAGACATACATTTACAGTCATATGAAAAAGTTTGGGCACCCCTATTAATCTTAATCATTTTTAGTTCTAAATATTTGGGTGTTTGCAACAGCCGTTTCAATTTGATATATCTAATAACTGATGGACACAGTAATATTTCCGGATTGAAATGAGGTTTATTGTACTAACACAAATGTGCAATATTAGTTATTAGATATATCAAATTGAAATGGCTGTTGCAAACACCCAAATATTTAGAACTAAAAATGATTTAGATTAATAGGGGTGCCCAAACTTTTTCATATGACTGTAATGGTGTTGTTGACCTTGCCATAGAAAAAAGTATGGGGGAATGTGAAACAATGTACTTGTGTCATGTTTCTGGTTGTTTTGTTTTTATGTTCTTCACTCTGGTATAATTGATATTTAATCTGTATAAAACCTGGAACATACCAGACAGTGGTATGTCTCGTTAGATTAGTGTAGTATTCAGCAATATGTATGAAAATGTCTCATGGCACTTTATAAATGTGTCCCATTGTGAGACAAAAAGTGATGCATAAAGGTGTATGTGGCAAAATTTGTCTCGCCACTTTAAACTGGCTTCATGACATTCATATATGTCGACCTAAGTATATTATTAAAAGTAGCAGTAAATCTTGAATGACAAAAGTGAAGGTTATTTAAAATATATTGTCATTTGAAATTTGGCCCCATGCTAAGAACTTGGAGACAATGTGACCTATTTATGTAAACTGTCCAACAGTAAGGGGTTTTTCACACAATGTTTTTGGATCCGATTTCGGATCCGTTTTGGATCCGAAAATCACATCCAAAAACGCAGTGGCGATCGGATCCTAAACGGATGCAACACATATCCAACACGCAGCTGCGTGTTTGGATGCGTGTTGGATGCAGCAGAATCATACTCTATAGTTTTAAATAGGGCTCCCAAAAGAACCAAGAATTGACATGTCAATTCTTGAAACGGATCCGAAAGATGGATACGAAAGACACAATGAGACACACATCGGCGATCACAAGTTAAAAGAAATTTAAATCACTTTGTTCATTGTTAGATACATGTTTGGGTCCATTTAGGGTCCGATAGATGGATCCAAACACGTATCTAAAAATGTATGTTCACATGGACTCAACATGTCATGTGAACATACCCTAAGATTGTCTTTGTTTCCCATAGCGACCGATTACAGTTCGATTTTCCTTTTTTACAGAGCAGTTTAAAAACTGGAAGCTGAGCTCTGATTGGTTGCTATGGGCAACAAAGACCATCTTATTGTTAGACAGTTTTCATAAATAAGGCCTACCAATGCAAGAGTATGGTAAGTTTATCCCAAAAGCAGCAGATGTGTTTCAGAATTTGCAACCGTATGCATGGATTTCTGCAATCTCAGTTTAATTGTATAGAACTGAATCTGAATTGCAAAAATGTCTGTAACAAATCTGCTGTGTGGAAACATCCTAAACATGCACATCCAAACTGCTGAAGCTCTGCATGAATAGAGGTCATCTATTGCCATTGATTATAATAGTGATTTTTTAGTACTTTCAAACATGGAAATAAGATAACCTTCCCTCTTTTCAGTAATGAGCAGCAAGTTGTGCACACAGACCCAAAATTGTCCATGGAAGCATACCTGTAAGCACCCTTCTTCGGGCTAATTTATGACACAATTTTTTTACCTTTTTGAGATTTTTTGGGTGTTTTTTGCTGCTTTCTTATTAGCTTTTTTTGCATCCAGGTGTTACTTTAAAGTCTTTAGTACATTGTTAAAGGGGTTGTCCAGCAAAAAAATATTAGAAATGGGGCTAGGCTGGTTAAAAAAACAAAAAAAAGTTATACTTACCTACTTGTCTGCTGCCTCTGCCACTCTCCCAATCATAGAGGGAGAGGCTCATTGTAAGTGAATGGAGTGCAATCCTCTTATGCTTGCCAGGACAAGAACCCCCAAGTAAAGAGAAGCAGATCTAGGAGGAGCTTCAGAGCGGCAGCTTTGGTAGTATAAATTCTTTTGTTTTTTGTTTTTTTTTAACCAGCCTCACTTCTTTTCTGATGATTTTTTTTTCTGCATATGGAATTCTAAGTGTCTGACTTTATTAGGTTTTTCTCCCATAGGCTTATCCATGGGAATTGAAAAACATTTGAAAAATGCTTGTTTTAAGTGTTACAAACTATAAATGGCAATTAAATACTTCTATAAAAATTAACACAAATGAGTTTCATAGTGTTTTTAAAAGGCAAAAATAGGCAAATAAAAACTATACTTAAAGAAATAATAATAATCTTAATTTATATTTCTTTATATAGTGCCAACATACTCTGCAGCACTGTAGAATGTAGATGGTATAACTGTCAAGTTGGTACTTTAAGGAAAAAACATCAAAAGTCTGTTTCATCATTACATTCTTATTAAGCTCATCAGATAGTTTGTTAAACTGCTTTTACTGCTATACATCCTTATCGAAGTATCAGATATCTCTCACACAGCTTTCCTTGAGACAGATGCGGTGTCTGCTAGAACCAAGAAATTCAAGGCCTTCCTCCTCCCCCAGATGATACAGAGCGTTTGGGAATGTGTCATATCAGCTAATGCTTCATACGTACATGCAAATTATAACTTGTCTCTTAGCAACCACCAATTAACCAATCATGTATTGATAGAATAGTCATGTGATTAAAAAGTTCTATTGGAATGTAATTTACTGTGATTAAACTTCAGATTTCATATCCCAGCCAAGCGTATGGGTCATACTTCTCGAGCTTCGGCTGCCGGCAGCAATAATAACAATATAATTCGAAGGAGGCATTTAATTGGATACAGGAGTGGAACAAAGATAATTTCCACACCTGATTTTAATCATCTTGAA